>JAQFYB010002880.1:0-22040 GCA_034694085.1 Pogonognathellus longicornis | reverse complement strand
GTAAAAGTCGAAAAATTCATTTTTCTCTCCCCATCCTAAGAATCATTTTCCTAAGGCTTGCTCTCGGTGGCAGTATAATTGAATTTCTATTGATTTTGTGTACACAAAACAATAGTAATATTGCAATATTATATTGTTTACTTACATTACAATTTATAATGGCTCCACCTTGACATTTATATTAATTAATTTTTTCATAGATTCGTGTTCTTATATATGAGAAGTTATCTTACGAAGATATTCTGCTAATTCGTCAAGTTTGCCGACAAACAAAGCAGGATGTGGATATGCACCTTAATTTTCATGCCAGAATCGATCAGTCTTATAGGGGGTTTCGAAAACTTTTTCGATTTCGTCTACGTTCCTGCTATATTGTTCATTTAAAGCACACACATTGTCTTCGAAGTTTCCGAACAGATCACCCGAACCTCATGAAAAAAATCACTTTCGATGGACACATTTCCTCAAAAAATCTGTACAAGCTCCTTTTCCACTTTAAGTCGTTGGAAAACCTTGTATTTACACATGAAACTCTTGGGGTTGAAAACTTGCTAGGTTCCTTAAGAATTCAAACGTGCTTACAAACTCTTACTTCAATTACGCATCTAAACTTACAATATATGCGATACCCACTAAGTGACCCGTTTGAATCAGAAATCAACATTTTAACATTTCTAGAAACTACATTTCCTCATCTCGTTTCTTTCCACTTGTTTTTTTCAGTGTGGGGAAACTGGGTACCTTTATTACTGTTTCTGGAACGTCATGCGGAAACTTTAAAATGTTTAGAGCTGCAAGTAGGTGATCGAGGAGATTCTAAAAATACAGAAATATATCTTCAATCACACCCGCATACAAAAACACGTTCCCAACTAAATATGAAACGTCTAAAACAGTTGAAACTGCGACATTTTCGATTTAGGGATGATGTTCTAAACTTAAATGCAAGCGTCAAAAGTATATTAATGGACATTATCAACGAACAAACGCTGATGGAAACATTTCAATTTCATTCTCCAGGTGAGCTATCTGTGGAGAACCTTCGGAGGATACTATTAAAAAACTCTAAGACTTTAAAGGAGGTAGCTGTTTACACTTTAAAAACGCAAAATACCCAAGTCGTAGAAAATATGGCGGTTCCTGCAGCCGTTCAACAACAACGTATAGTTTTTGACATGGGAATGTTTGCAGAGTGTGTGCATATAAACGTTCTCGCATTGTCGTGTTGCACGTTTAACAATAATGATAATCCTCAACAAGCAGACTCAGTGGAAATGAAACTGATTAATTTGAATTGTGTGCCCCCTTCGATAGAGAAACTGCATATTAATGGATTCAGTTTTAGTGGTGATGATGTCGTTAAATTGTCACACTCAACCTCAAACTTAAAGGAGTTTTTAGTCTCTGATGCAGGATCTATGATGTATTCCAAAGTTCTGACGAATATGTTGATGAATTGCAAAAAGCTTGAGTACGTTAGTGTGAGACCAATCCACTCTATAGCTAGTGGAGATGAAAATTGGTATCGAGAAATTAACCAATTATCTTTATTGTATAATCGATTTATGGGTACATCTTATGATCCTCTCGACGATTTGGATGGATTCGAAGCTAAAATTAATGCAGAAGATCGTGTTTGGATCGAAACCTCGCTATATAATGAAATATTGAGAAGTAAAGCTAGTTAGAAAATAGAGAAATTAAAAACAAACAAATAAATTTTTATTATGTTTCCGTATACTACGAATTGCATGCTATATGTAACAAACTTTACCTAGTTTAACTTATTTATAATATAACATTTGTGTATTCGATAAACAAATCATGAATTGTTGAATCACATAGTTTTTGAAATAATGTGACTTATTGCTGGCAATTACATTCTACTACTGTCACATTTTTAACGCTATTTCCGTCATTTCCCGTTTTCTCTGCATGATAAAAAGTAAAACGCACTAGCACTATTATTTAATGTAGTGAAATAAGTATTTAATGTGGTATTAAAATAATTTATAACTAACTAAGTCCAAACTTCAACTGTAATTTTTTAGACTTCTCCCTTTTCTATGAAATAAATATCAATTATTTTAGAAGATAATAATTATAGAAGCATTACATACATACTAACAATATGGAGCATTTTCTCAAAATAACGAATGAGCATAGAAGGAAGATAAAGGCAAAGGCAATGCTTTGTTGCTTTTTTACAGTACAAGCAACACAATACTTAATTGGGTCAGTGTTGAATAAATTAACTATTATAAAATGGCATTTTGCATTTTGGTATAAAATAATAATACCTAATAAAATAGAAAGAAAACAGGCAAATGCCTCGTATTGTAGGAAAAAGAGGGGCCTAGAAAGACACAGAAGTCGATTTCAGGGGGGGGGGATAAAATACCAATATGAGTATGAAGAACAAATTATGTGCATATAATTGTATGTGCATGAAAAATTATTGCGTCGAAATTATTCCACTAAAGCAAATCAACCAAAACTAGCAATTTAGGCCATAATCAAAAATCAATGTAAAATGCATCTTTGCCCTCAGTGCTCAGTGATGAAAATTTTCAGATTTATTTATTTATTACTTTTATGGCAAAATTGACAATGGCTAATTTGGTCAAAGTATTGCCCCCCTCCTCATTGTCCTCATACATCTTTTTTACTTTCGTAGTTCACGTTCATAACACAGAATAGGAATAGAGTTTGCTGGTCGCTGCGCTCCTAGTCTAATAGTCTTTGCCCTTTGCGTTCATAATAATCGGCTCGGGTCGAGTGAATGCGTCGTTGTCGGCTGTCTTAGAAGTTTAGAATCTTCTCACAAACACAAACAATGAAACAATACAAAATATAGCCGACTTGACAGAATTCCAAACTTGTGAATACAGATAGTTTAGAATAGTTTGTGTTTTGTCTCAATCTCAAATCTTAACTATAGGAGTTTGTCCAGTTTGTTTGCACAATTATTTAATTGCCATCATTATCCTACACAATAAAATATAAGTAATTAGCATTAGAGCAGGTTTAAAAATCACAAGAACAACCAGACAGAAGACTGAATATTAGTAAATATATTATAGCTGAAAATTTTGCTAATGACAGATGACAGATTAGATTAGGTGGTTCGGTTGGTGGTTAATCTATAACCAACAGGTGTTTTTTTACAAAATATTACTACGGAATAGACTAATAATATTGAATCTACACAGTGCCAAATTTACAGATGCCTTAACTTTGTATTTTTGTACTGTCAATATCAATAACTACAGCTGTCCCTTGCCCTTATTAGCTCTTATTGTATAAGGCTGAAGGCTAACAGCCAAAAGTGCCCACCTGCTGACCTATAATTCATTCAACAGCTGATGTTGAAATTAAAAAAATCACAACTAACAAGTGCCTAACAACAAGCTAAATAGTCAGACTGACCCGCCCGGGACGTATATATTCATACAATTACAGAATTGCCAATTAATAAATTATCATAATATTTTAATAGTTAATCATCCATAATCTCCAAGAGCCAGGTTTTTGAAGGCAAAGTGTTCCTTTTGTGATTCATGCAAGTAAATTACTTTTAGTTATATTATAGACTAAATTTTAAGCTAAAAATCATTTAATAACAAAGTTTTGTTTAATAATAATGATAATGATTTTGTGGTTTTATACAGGCATGTAATCAAAAAACCAAGCAAACATCAAGATAATATACATGAGACTGAAACTGATGTCATAATACACGGGATGAGTTTTGATTTCTGATTGAAAAGAGGTGCTGGATGAATTTCTGGAGAGGGAGCTATTTCAAATACAATATGGATTTCCAAAAAAATTATCTGAGAATTTATACCCTGGCCATTGCGGTTTTTGCTCACTGTTTAATAGGTTAACCACATAACCCCAGATTTCTAATTATGTGCCAAAATGTAGAAATATTGAAACAGAATTATAATAACCTGGCAGCATTCTCATATTGTTGTACGCAAAAGCGTTTTGTGTTTTCAGTTTCAGTCCTTTACTGTGGACTGTGGACTGTTATTAATACATATGGCAAAGTAACATTGATTTTGTTTTTACAGGTTCAGTGGACTCTCTTCTTTGTTACAAATGTCTCAGTTTGGATTGTCCTTCAAATGAAGCAACCTGCGAAAATGTCAGGGATTTCATAATTACCGAGCTTCAACCTTATTACGATACATTGGCAAACTACCTACCTCCTTGTCCGACTGTCAATAATACTTTTGAATGGCAGCTACTGACACTTGAAAATACACATTGTCCAGAAACAAGATCTGGCGATGCCACATGTTCCTTAGGAAGATTACAAATAATTTCTTTGAAAGGACAAGATGCTCAAAAAGAAAATGGAATAGTAAGCCATGCCACTGTCCTGGGATGTGCAGCTACTAAATTACTAAGTAACATCAAAAAGTCGAAAGAAAGAAACCAGTGTAATATGATGTACGTAAATGGGACTCGAGACTCAATTAGTCATCACATCTCCGTCGAACATTGCAGCCAACCAACAGAACAATGTGTTTCAGATTATTGTATCAGACCAACAGAAAGTGTAGTTAAGTCTTTCAAGAAACAGACTGAAGACAGAAAGTTTGAATATGGAATAGTTATCGGCATCATCGCTGTTATCTTAGTAGTGTTCGGAGCTCTGGTTTTTGCTAGTATGTGTCGTTCACCCATTAATCGTGCTTCCAACCTTCCATCAAGCGGTGAAGTGGATTCAGTTGAGGTTCTAAATAATGCATTATCCACAGAAATCACAAACAATGGAATTTTAAACCGGGATGCGGATATGATACAGTCAACATCATCACGTATGCACATGTTGCCAAGAAAAGTGTTACCAACCACTTTTACCACGAACTCTTCAAAAAGTACTGATATTTACTGAAGGGGATGATCGAAGTTTAGATTCATAATCACTAACTTCTGTAAATTGGATATGGGGATGCGGAGGGGAGGTGAGTCTTGTATTGCTTGAAGAAGTTGTATTATTATTTTTCTTTCGTTCTTATGAGAGTTGATATTGATATTGAATATTAATAACTAGCAAAACAGAGTTTACTAGTAACGTAATCCACATGTAAACGTTTGTAGACATTTCTCGTTGAGAATCTATTGGAATATTTGAGACTTTTTTAACTGTTAGCATATAAATTAGTAGAACTACCATAAACTTTATGTCAAAAGGAAGGTTTCCTTCAAATAGAATAGATTGCTATTTATTGTAGTTCGAATTGTTTACTTTACTGTACCTTTGTTGACGTATTGTTAAAAAAAGTGATGATGTAAACATGCATAAAACATGCATCCATCAATCATTAATTAGGCAGTTACTATTTACACTGTATTGAATTTTCTATGATAAACAGAAACAGAGATTACAATTGTAGTGTTATAGCCGTCATTATCTATGCTTGTTTATTGTATGTATTAGGGGTCAGCGTTATCTATATAAACTTCTAATTCAGAAATGTAAATATTTTGACAAAATTGCATTACATTTATGTATCGTTGTTATTTGCTATTTGAGTAGCAGCTATATGCTAGCTGCATAGGTTGCTGACATGCTGACGTATTCAGCCTTGCCAATGATTCCAATAATATTATTATTAGCTTACTTTTGAATCTCGTTAACTGTTTTATTGTACAGTACTACTATATGTAATTCCATTACCATCATTTCCACTTTTATGACTTACGAGACTAGTAGTTTGCTAGTTAGAGTATTGTAAGCCACAAAAGATAACTAAAGAAACGAAACTGGTTAAACTTGAACACATCTATAGACTGAGAATTGTGTAAAACTGTTGATTAAATTAATTAAATAATGAACTATCATAGAACAAGGTATTGTATTATTAGAGTCACGAGCAATTGTACATACAAGAATTGTTCTGATTAGATGCTCATTGTCTGTGCTGTGTAGGTTTTAATTACCCTAATAACTCTACACTACGATGTTGTGAAATTTTCATTGAGTATGTATGAGATTTTGGACATTACTTAAAATTTAACGGGCAAATTAATAATGAACATTTCGCCACTTTCAAATCAAACTAACACTGTCACTTTGCGTTTCCGTATCAACTCTGCCTTCTTTTGGAAGTGACAGTGCTACTTTGATTTGAAAGTGGCGAAATGTTTATTATTAATTTGCCCGTAAGTTGTCTCTGTCTCTTAATTGCTTGTTCTCTGCATTTTGTGTTCCATACAATAGAAAATCCAAAAACCCAAAAACAATAGGACCAGTAATAAAAGCTGCTAGGAGTAAACATTTTGTTCAAATTAGTGGGTAAAGGTATTTATAGTTGTTTGTTGTTTGTGTCATTATATTATACGATTCTTACAGATTTGGAAGATAGTTCCAAACTATTAATAATGTAGCTGCTATTCTCAGTTCAGGATTAATTGACACATTACGTAATGTCATAATATTAATGAAACTGTGGAAAATTGTTATGTGATAGGTCTTAGAATAATTCTAGGTGATAACCTAAAGTATTTTATAATGAAATAGTAGTAGTCTTACCAATGTATGTTAATGAATATAATCTGCTTAAAAGTAATAGTATGAAATAGACGGGATGATTAATTTGGTCCCATATTTATGATACTGGACTGTTACATCACTTTTGCAGTGTATGTTACTCAAATGAAGGTTGTTGAAATAAATGAATTCTTGTATTAAATTCAGGTGTATTCAAAGAGTGTTGGAAAATTAACTTTCTTTTTGGCTTAGTCTTGTCATGCTGGTTTAAAAATCATGACAATATTAATTAATAGCTCATCTACAAGATATGTTTGCATATATAAGAAGTATACTTTTTGTTCACTACATCTCATATTACAGTTTATTTGTTAGAGAATGTTATTGTATATAATGAATGGGAAATTTTATAATTTGATGTAGGATTTTTAGGGAAGGGCAGGGGATTTAATGTACAAACTCAACAATTGATTTGATTGATGGGATGATTATGAATAATTTAAGTAACTGAAAATTGGTATGCATAACACATGTAATAGAGGTATGTGTAAATGACACACAAAATTCCATCATTCATTTCCCATGATGTAATTTTGTATGGGTTTTACGTGTCTTCTGAATTGAAGTACTTATAATATACTAACTGTCTTATAAAAAGTTAGTTGAAAAAACAAATGGTACATAATATTATATTATGGATGTTGGATGTTTATAGTGTGTATGTACATTAATCAGTCCCCTGTAAATTACATAACTGTTTAAACGTGATGTTTCGACGATAGGACCGGAGTTCAATCATCACTTTATTGCGTAGAACTGGATTAGCAAAATTAACATTTCGCCCTTACGGGATTCGCCAGGCAGTGAACGATTCATGTATGCAAATAATATATTCTAGCAGATTCTGTACAGATCATGTACAAAAGTCATGCCGTCATATACAGTGTTATTCCATTCGTAACAAACATGTATATTATAATGAATCCATGTTCCAAACAGTTCGAAGTGCCTTACTGTACACGTTTCATCAAGTGTTGTGTTGATCAAGGGTTAATCTGGGCTAATCCTCAAAAGCCACTGAGCTTTACATAATCAACATTATTGTTGACTGGTTAATTACATATTTCCATTATTTCATATGCAAAATGAAATTGATTGATGTTTCTGATTTCTCGGCTCAGATTATTATTTTAATTAAATTGTTTACAATATATATTAGCGACAAAGATTTAGTTTGCTATTGTTATAAGAACTTAAACTGTAAAATATAAATTTTTCTGGCAATCAGGAGTTATAATAACGAACTCATGAAGATCATGAAATGGTAAAGATAATTTTTTATTTACACGCGGATTAACGCTGAGTGCCCTGTGCTTTTGGTAGCCGGTCCACCTGTGTATCATGTATCTTTTCATGGAAATGGATTCATTAAACAATAATTTCATACCTGTATAGTGTAAGTAAGTATAGAGTGCATATACAAACAGAGTAATATTATATGACGAAACGATTTTCTAATCATAAAGCTTACACGTACAGGAAACAACGTTTGCAGCACTTTGCAAAACACTATAAATATAATGACTTTCAGCAAAGCAAAAATAATACTCTCTTGCGATTTTGAGCAGTCACCGCAATCGGTTTCCAGCTCATTAGTCGATAAAAAGTGAAACTATTAAAATGGGAAAATTTAGCGTTCTTTTGGTAAGTTGTGTTTCCGATATTTTTTTATTGGGTTTTGTTGGAATGAAAATATTTCTAAATGTTTTTTTATAACTCTATAGGTTTTGTCAGCTTTCGCTGCTGTAGCTTACTCTAGAAGTGTGGAAGTAATTCCTGTGGAAGGAGATAGGGATGCCCCAATCATCGATGAAGACTTCCGTTGTCCATTTGTAGGACCCTTTCCCTACCCTAAGGATTGCAAAAAATTCTACTTTTGCATTGTAAAAGACTGGAAGTTAGTGGCTGAAGTCAAATCATGCCCCACATTGACAATCTACAACAGTGACAAGAGGGCTTGTTTAATTGGTACCAGATGTAAGCAAAATCATATTACATAAAATAATTGTAGATTTTTGCGCTGCTTCATGTCGTCATTATATGCTTTTTTATCTTTTCAGGTCCTGCCCCAGAACCAGAACCTACAACTGAAGCTGAGGTAAGCCTAATGATGTAAAATGACGTGTACTGATGTCATCTCATATCTCATTTCATGCTAGCTGTATGATTTTTGATCTTCATTAACTTGTGGCATCAAAATTGGCGATGTTTTGCAGAAAAGTACAATGAGATAACATCATGTATAAATGTACTATAGTATCAGCCATAGAAATGGCAAAGACAGAATGCTGATATTAAACGACAAAATGATAGTCTTTCTGAATTAAATTGACAATTTGAATTTATATGTTTAAAGGCTGTGCCAACCCCGAATCCAACTGATGCACCAACAAATGCACCAACCCAGGCTCCAACTGATGCACCAACAGATGCACCAACCCAGGCTCCAACTGATGCACCAACAGATGCACCAACCCAGGCTCCAACTGATGCACCAACCCAAAGGCCAACTCGTCCACCAACTCGTCCCACTGTATGTAAAGTTTCCGTTTTAAAGAATTAATGGATCTTTTATTGTATAATGTGAAATCTGCAAGTATATAATGGGGTCGTGTTTTTAAGTAGGTATGTATGTTCTAAGGAAAGATCTATAAACTGTTATTCCGTTATTTTAGCGTCCACCACGGGAATCAAGTGAGTCAGAAGAGTCTAACGAAGATTCCGGTTCTGACGAGTCTGGAGAAAATACTACCACCAGGAGACCACGCCCAACAACCACCAGACGTCCTCGACCAACCACAACCAGAAGGCCCACAGTAAGACCTACAGCAGAGCCAGAAACCCCCGCACCCGAAACAGAGGCTCCAGTTGATCCTGAAACCCCTGCACCTACTGACGCTCCAGTACCCGAAACTCCAGAACCAGAAGTTCCAGTTGATCCAGAAACCCCTGCACCAACTGACGCTCCAACCGACGCACCTACTGACGCTCCAACGGACGCACCTACTGATGCCCCAACAACAGCAGAGCCCACCACAGCTGCACCAACTGACGCACCTACTGATGCCCCAACAACAGCAGAGCCCACCACCGCTGCACCAACAACTACTTCCCGTAAATTAACATTTTATCATTGTTTATGAATTATATAAATACAATATGTTTGCTGTAGCAAATAGGTATTGTAGCAAAGGCAACCTAAACTAGGTCATTATAAGTATACCTAATTGCTATATGAAATGCTTAGTAATGTATCCAAGCTTTTCATATAGTGAAACTGGTTTAGGCTTGACCTAGACTATTCCCGGTATTACATTCTTCTCCCTGGAGACTTTCTTGACATCTGTACAATATTGTTTCTAATGTGACTCCGGTTGTATTTTTAGCGGGTGTCGTTTGCAGCCCAGGTGTTGAATTCATTCCTGATCCAACTAGCTGCGAAAGATTCTACCAATGTTCCAATGGAGTTCCATATTTATTCGATTGCCCAGCCAATCTCCAATGGAATCAAGCACTGTCAATTTGTGACTGGCCGGAAAACGTAAACTGTAGAATCACCGCTCCAACTGACGCACCAACTGCTGCCCCGACTGACGCACCAACAACTGCTGCCCCAACTGACGCACCAACCAATGCACCTACAGCCGCTCCAACTGAAGCCCCAGCTACGGATGCCCCAGTTGAACCTGAAGAACCAGCAACTGATGCTCCAGTTGACCCTGAGGAACCAGCTACCGATGCTCCTGCTGAGCCAACCGAAGCTCCCGTCGAACCAACTGATGCTCCAGTTGAGGAAACCGATGCTCCAGTTGAGGAAACCGACGCTCCAGTGGAACCAACCGATGCACCAAGTACCTGGAGACCCAGACCAACAACTACCCGGAGACCCAGACCAACAACTACCAGGAGACCCAGACCAACAACTACCCAGCGGCCAACAACTCAAGAGCCCACTACCACCGAAAGGCCAACTACTACCCGTAGACCATCAACCACTACCAGAAGACCAACTACAACCCGAAGAAATACAACTCGGAAACCAAGAGAAGATGGTGCATCATTAGAAGTAGAAATCTAAGCAGTATAAGTAATAATCAATAATTTTACAATTAGATTGCATTACGCAATGTTGAACAAAATGTTTTGCAGTAAGTTTTAAGCATACGTTTACGAATATGATCCAGTAAAATATGTTTCACCTAAGCGTTTTACTCAGATGTTTAGGTACCTATTAGAAAACTGTGCAATGGATTTACTTTCAATAAATAGTCAAGCATGATTGTGCATTGTTACATAATTATCATAATATGCATTAGTTAGTCTTCAAGCATTTCATTCTTTGTACTTTCTGTTTCTCCTACATACAGACACAGATAAAAAATTGCAATGCTGTAATTTTGGCTGAGTACTGAGCGATAGTTCCGCTTTATTTGCAAAGCAAATTACATACATGGTCTACCTTCGCCTAGGTAGGTGTAAGAAATGACAGTCACGTTCACGTAGTATCATAAATATTTATAGTTGTGCAATACAAAAATCTCAGAAAGAAACCTGTATATCAAATCATTCATAATCTGTGTCCTGTGTACTTATCGCGACTCGCGACGTGACCTTAAGGTTATAAAATACCTAGATGCATGTACGCAGAGTGCTTAGTATAATAATCAGTTTGACATAATTTATTTGTGCATGATAGTATGCCATTTATGAGTCAACTACTTTAAGGTTAAGGCTATGCATGAAAGGAAGTCAGAAACGGATAAAACAATGCAATTATGCAACAGGTAATAAAAATGGTGTACACATGCACTAGCAGGGTTTAGTTATCATGGTCCTTATCTTGTTTGTTATGTAGGTGCCTATAATACCAACACAGACGGTACGTTATTTACGTTAAGTCTTACTAAAGTTTTATATCACCTGTTTGTTAGTAGTATAGACATGCAATGTAAAAGAGCCAATCGAGACAAACAGTTTTAAATTGTAACACAAACCATGAAACGGTACAATACCTAGGACCTAGATATGATGCTACCTGCTTTTGCTGTGTATCATCCGATCATTCTGCGATTACCACCCTGTCGTATGTAATGAACTAGAGACGTCAACCCCAACCCTAGATTTAACATTGACCCTGAGGTTTATTAATATGTGTTTGGGTCGGGTTGAAACATTTTAGCGTGTGATCGGAGTTTACATGGGAAATTGTGCTATGCAACAGCAGATTTAGCTAATTGTTCATATCTCAGAAAAGCAGCATTTTATAAGATATTTTGTGTTTATGACTCAGGACACAATCAATAGTTTCTCTGAATCAAGTAACATAATATTCTGATTCAATTCAATTTAAATGTTACTTTCACTGATTTGCCTTTCATTTAAGGATTTTTACTAGTTTAGGGGTGGGTTGGGGTTTTACAGCATCTTGTACTATGGGGCTTTGAATATTTTTAGTATTGATTTCGGAGTTAGTGTAAGGGCTGAAGAAATCGGGTCAGAATTGAGCGTGGGGTTGAAGTTGAAGAAGGGAGAATCCATCAACATAATGTATGCAATGCATACTACTTTCATTCAATACAGGATTAGGATTATTGTCTTATTTTGCTGCGTATGTACGGCTTGTGCATACAACTTTCTTATATGTCTACGTAGTAGATAGGCTACATAGTACTTCGGTAGGTACATGTACTAATGTACATACGTCATACACAAATACGTCTAATAAAAAAATAAACATACCTTTGGCCGAGCACATTACACTGTTATACACACAATGACCCAATACGTCGACATACACACTTCACGCACTGTATATATCGAATACATTTAAGTGAACTGCATACTGAATGTGAGTATTTACACGTAAAGTGTTGATAAACATCGTATAAAACTCTGAATTAGTCGTGTGTTGCGTTAAGAATTTTGTTACACTTGTTGCACATATGAATCGGTGATATTTAAGTGATCTCTTTGATATAAACGTGTTAGGAGCATTAAATTATTAGTTAGTTTTGTATGTAAAAGTGCAGTGTGGCTATAGATAAAAATGTTTCTTAAGATTTTGTTTATTATTGTTGTCTCAGTTCAAGGTAATTAGTAATTACACATGTCCTAAATGATCTCTTATTGCATTTAATTTTGGATTGATTGTATACATTAGTCAACTAGTATATTACAATTTTTTATATGAAATAAATGAATTGAGATTTGTGTACATTTACTATATATTTGATCTTTCTCTAGGTTTGTATGCTTTAAAATGCTACAAATGTATTTCGGTATCCTGTCCAGAACAACCCGCTTTTTGCAGCGCTGTTAAAGATTTCGCATTCCGACAAATTCCCGACTATTATTACTACATGGAAAATGGTCTTCAATTCTGTCCCGATCCATCAAATGTGGAAGAATGGGACACTCTCAAATCTTCCTCTTACCTTGATTGTGGGGAAGATAAGGATGGTGAAGCGACTTGTACATTAGGACGTTTTAGAATAACTACCCTTGTTACAAGTTCGCAAACAAATATCACATCTTATGGGACTGTATTAGGTTGTGCCAAACGCAAATTGCTAGAACATACGAGGACAACTTTAAAGCAGAAAAATGAGTGCAGTTTGCTGGATTTTGTGTCCCCCGTGCGAAACTCTCTTAAACACTACATGGAAATGGAGCACTGTCCCATGATTACAGACATGTGCCATCAAGAAGACTACTGCATTAAACCAGAAGACAGCGTTGTGAAAGCATTTAAGGATGTGCATTATGGGATTAGCGTCCCAATGGGAATCATTATTGGCATTATATGTCTCCTTGCCGCTTTAGTAGCAATATTAACTTTTGCTGGCATAAAATATAATGCCTAAACTGTGTGTACGCAAAGAACTGAACTGACAGAGTTTCAATCTCTACTCCAATTTCAAGTTGTGGTCATTCTACTATTTAATTTACTAATCTCATTTAACGATTCTGATTTTGTTTAATTCTTATGAGAGATTTGTTTTTGTTAAGTATATGCTATTAATTAACATGAGTTATATTAAGGACAAGCTATACTGGTTAGTTTAGTTTGTCTTGTTATAGTTTAGTAAGGGTTTAGTTTATTATTGCTTCTTAAGTAAGCTACCCGTTATAAAAGGTTAAACAGACTACTAAATGACCTCTTGTATCAAAACAATTCATTTTTGTCGTTATTTTGGTGAGGTAGTATTTAGTTTATTTATTAAATTTTTTCGATATTTACTGGTGCGATAGGTTCTAAACTTTCATCTCGAGCTAAGTTAACGGCAGGCATAATTGTGTGGTACATAAATATCACATATTTTTTGGTTAATCGAATTGAAACACTAAGTAATCAACAAATCAACAGCGAATGAACATCGAATACTATTTGACTGTTTTCATTTGGAACTGTTTGAAACGGTTTTGTATCTGAATGTTTGGAATTTATCTTTATATCACTTCTTGAGCCACATTTTAACGATTCCGTCCATACAGCGCCTATAATTTCCCGTAGCTTTGTAGAATTTTAATTGTTAACATCTGCGTGCTATAAACAATTGATGCAAGTACATAGAACATATATGTATTATTAATTGTATTACATACAGTTTATAAGCTAGGTCTAGGGTCTAGGTGACATTAATAATCGAGAGCAATACTAACTATTGATATAAGTAAATGTCTAAGTAATGGGTCATAATAACAATGTACAAATCGCAAGAATTTGTTTGGGAAAAAACAAGGGTCAATATATATGTTTGAAAATAGGTGTAGTGTGTAGTGGTCATCTTAATACATACATAACTAACAATAAATATTAGTTATAATAATTAAAGACAAATATGTTAAAATTATTTGCGTAAGGTGTTTGGTTTTTAATGGTAGGTACAAAGTGTATAATACATTACAATACAAATATAGAAATATAGATGCATAATATCAGTGCAGTGTACTCACACTGCCTGTAACAGCAAGCTAATATAGAGCTAAACAATAAAGGTGAAAGCTTAAAAAGCTTTCGCTGTGCTAAAAGGTAATAGTTAGAACTGAAGTACGAAATGAGATTAAAAAACAATATTCATGGACTTGTTCTCTTATGAACGTAGCTGACGCCCCATTTACCAAAAAGTCATTATTTCTTCAGTGGCAGCTTTAGTATAATTTATTTGCGGTTTCTTTCTTTGAGGCAAGGCTGTATCTGGCGGCAGGGCACTAGACACGTGGCCGCTCCCCTGAAATCCCAAAAAGGTTATTTTGCTAAAAAAGCTTCCTAAATCGCAAATATTTTAGCGCTCCGCGCAAATATCATACTTTTTTGATTGATTGTGGCACAATTTAGCTCAATTTTTTTCGTGCTACGAGCGATTATTGTCATCTATAACATTTTTATGTCAGTTCCCCCTCGAAACCAAATCCTGGATACGGCCTTGCTTTGAGGGTTTCTGTGCAATGTAGTAATCCAACTGAAACATTCTTGACAACCTTTGTATCTATTGTAGGATATGCACATACAAATAGTAATGTATGTGTATTGTTGACATTGATATCCGTGTTTACCTTAATATAATCTACGTATGTTATGTCCATTCCATAACCTGAAACATTGAAGATAATTTTTTATCCTAATTTACAAGTAAGAAATGCTAGTACAGTACGAGTGGAATGATTTCATAAGCAAAAGGTTAACTTTAATATTTATAGTCACATGCAGTGTCACAGTGAGTTACTGTAATGAGATTTCAATATGTGAACTATTAGTTAATGAAAGTGAATGAAGGGACCAAGTTAATTAAGTAGGAAATCATTTCTTCCTAAAACGCAAAGTAATTAAGACATTAGTAGAAGTCAATGAAATTATATAATCTAGTTCTAGTGATTAGAATGTGAAGTGTCTAGAATCTAGATTATTACCCGATTAAGCTAATTGTATGTGCCAGAATTGCAGTACCAATGGACCATAATATATGCATTTGACTTATTTGTGTACAGTGAGTTTTTCAATGCATACACAAAAATTGCGGTATGCATAAAATTACACTGTACTACTATAAGCCACACTGTCATTTTGTTATATTTATTTGATACGTTTAATAAAACTGTATGTTAATTATTGTAATAATATTTTGGAAGAACAATACATTGTACAAATACAACTATAATGTGACTTAATTGTGGAATAAATAAACTTTGTTTGAAATTCTGATCATAACTGAATATTCATCAAACTACAATCAATCAATTAATTAAATTTAGTCCATTTAAAGACATGATCAACCTAGAATTTAGCAGATAATATCTAATTATTTATTGCCAAACAATGTCCGTGTTTACTTGCAAGATCTCCTGATCAAAATGAAGTGAAAGTTTAAGTGAAAGCAGAGAAAGCACAATGAAATAAAAATTCCCTTTTCCGAGGGAAAGTAAAATTTTCACTTTTGCATGTGAAAACAAAACTCACTTTTGCAGGTGAAAACAAAACTCACTTTTGCAGGTGAAAACAAAACTTTCACTTTTGCAGGGGAAATAAAAACTTTCACTTTTACAGGTGAAAATACTAAATAATTTGCACTGGTTATTTTGTATTACATGATTATGCACGGTAGTTGTATAGTCGTACATTAGAAATGAATAAATGAACTTCTACTTACATACTTTTACAGGGATGTAGTAATGCTCGCAACTTTCGAATGATTTCTCAAAAAGCTTTCACCAATTATATGTTATGCATACACAAATATAATGAAATTAATTTTTTTCCAAATGTTTTCTTGTGTGATTATTTTAAGAAGTGGTGAAAATACGAAGTTCTTACAAATAGTTGCAAAATAACTATCACAGCCTGTTTACAAAGTATCTTTTTGAATATAAAGAGCAAAAATCTTGTAACTTGTTTTCAAAGCCAAAACAAAGTGAAAGTGTAGCCCATGTATTAAAAGTGTAAGTGATGATTATGTACATATGTATAGGTATATATATTGTATTTGCTTTGAAAGATTTGTTGTTTATTCTTATTGCTGTGTCCATGTGGCAAAAATTGAATAAAAAACTATAGCGCGTTAATTAACGTTCATCAGGTTATGCATAATGCTTTCTTTAGAAAGAATCCTATTAAAATCTTGAGAATGTATGTTTTTGTGTACGTACACACTTATTTGCTTCTTTATAATTGTAGTGTTAGTTGCAGTAAGTATACTTTAAAGATCCAATTAAATAGTTAAATGTATCCTATCGCTGGCTATTAACATTTTGAGTACCAACAAATAACAAAACAATTTTTAATGTTAGATACAACATGTAAATAAAGTACAGGCTTATAATTTCTTGTGATAACTTTTTTAATAACGGTTTGTTATAGGAGGCAACTCTAAACATTGCATACCTCTATGTAAGCTGTGTAACTGTGTACATGGTACTGTACATTGTACATTACAGTACACATTATACAAATAGACGTACCTAAACAATTTGTTCAGAGAAGTACCCGCACCCGCTGAAAAGGAAGTGGGAGATTACTAGAGAAAGGTGGGTCTCGTCTCGTCCTTACTCTTTAATGTCGGGTCGAGATTCTCGGGATGACGGTCCGGAAGAGAAAGATAATTTCGTGTGGGTCGCTTCTGCCTTGTAAATGCCTCATGTACTTTCTTCCATTGCATGTGAGCTCTTTTATAAGACTCGAGAGTTATCCTTGATTTCCATTCAGTCTGCTCTTCAATCTGAAACTCTCAGTTTAACAAGCGCGTCATCCACCCGATCCGCGATCCTATAACAATAAAATCTTACAACTTCTTCGTCTTTTTTAATGTTTAATCATTCTTCTTTTTCATACTTTTTCAAACGTGTCATTCTCATAATTTAATAGTTCAACCTGATCAAAAAAGGGATTTCCAGCTAAAATATTACATTATCTTCAAGCTGGTTTAACAGACAATAATAGCGACATCAGGTATTAATAGGATTCAACATTATTGTTGTTGTATTGAAATAGAATATCAACATAGTGTTGATATCATGTTGATGAAACGATGTTTAAGTTTGTTGTTTATGTTTTTGTTCTAGTGGACCATTTTTGAGTTGGACCGGAAGTACCAATCTTCGGCATTTGTCAGTCAAGCCCAAGCCTACATCAAAGCATTTGGGTTTTAGTAAAAACGACTTCAGCATTTTTATTGACGACAACTCCTTGTATAGGAACCGGTAATCTACAATACACAATAAAACTAACAACTAATTCTAGGTAACCACAGTTGAGGGGTGACCCATGACCATGACACCCATATTATGTAAACTCTTGCAGCTATTTGCCATTGGTTTAATTTTTAACTTATTTCAACAGTTTCCTGATTCCTGACTTGATTGAAAATATCATCAGATAAGTTGTGCTAGATCAAGAGGAGGATTTGTGTTGAGGAAATGACTTCAAATTATATGTACACAAACGTTCACCAAAACGAGGTAAACAAATTATTTATTTTAATTTTCGGAATATATTATAATTGTTATAATGATATAGCTTTATTTGGTACTGCAGATGACGATAAATCAAGTTGCTGGCAACATCAGACCTCATCTTGTACGGGGACCTTTGTCGAACCCAAACGTCAACCAAAACTCGAACCCAAATGTAAACACGTTGACAGCTCCTCAACCAATGCAACAACCTGCCAAGGAACAAATATTAAGAACTCCGTTATCCTTATTGAACGAAGTTTGTAGCAAAGCTAAAACCGTTCCTCAGTTCGAAATAGCTGAAGACGGTCCTGTTCACAATCGTGTTTATGAGTGTCATATTCGTGTTGAAAAGCAAGGATTTTGTTGGGAAGGTATTTAAATAAAATACAAACTACGATATGAAAAGGAAAGAAATGATGTATGCAAACAATCTAATCTGTTTGTAATATTTATCAGCGCGAGCAAATGGAAGAACCAAAAAGGATGCAAAACAGGAAGCTGCTAAGGCTCTGTTGTTAGATATGGACAAGCAAGTGGAGAAACTGTTGGTGCCGCCAGTTCCCAAAGAAAGCCCTTCTACTGGCCCAGTGATTGAGTGCGATCCTGAGGTTTCTGGAAACCCTGTCGGAGAACTGAATGAATTATGTCTTAGTATTAAAAGAATGCCTGCGGAATATGAGGTTAAAATAATATTATAGAGAGATTTTATAGTGTAACAAGGATTTCATTTTAATTTTGCTTCATAATTAACAGAATGTTTCCGAAGTTGGGAAACCACACGAACGAGTCTATACAGTGGCTTGCAGATTAGGCTCCAAATTAGTCGAGTGTGGCAGAGGAAGATCCAAAAAGCATGCAAAACGGGCATCCGCGTATGCAATGCTGCAGCGTGTACGAGAATTATTAAAACAAGAATCTCCAACAAATGCAATTCCAGATGATGATGATAACATAGTTGAAAAGATTGAATCATTGGTTCTTGGGAAAAAACAAAGGAAAAATGCAACTATCAGACTAGCTGATATTGCTTCTGCATTTCGATGCAAAAGTGGAAATAAGTTGGAGTCTCTTCAAGTAAGTAAACCCTTGTATACTCAGTCATAGAATCAGTATTTACTTAGGTGTAATGTAAGGCGCTATAGATAGATACTATTAAATAAAATAAAAAGAAGTAATGTGCAATTCTTGATCACAAGCTTTAACTACGCATTTGCTATACAATGTTAATGTTCTATATAGGACAAATCTATTATTTCAACTGGAGACGCAGTAAAGCTACTGAGGGAAATCGCAGAAGAACAAAACTTTAAATTCGAATTTATGGATGTTGAAAAGCAATCTGAAAATAATGAATTTCACGTGCTGATATGTCTTTATATGGAAACAATGATTATCCTTTTCGGCACTGGTTTGAGCAAGACTCAGGCTAAGAAAAAAGCAGCAGAAGAAGCTTTGAATTATTTAAGAATTTTGACGATTAAATAATCTACTTTCCCTAAGGGTTCTGTATCCCTTTTGTGTGTGAGTGTGTGAATGTGAATGTATTGTGTGGTGCCACGTAAAGTCCCTTAACTTAACCGATGTTGTCTTATAATGAATTCTAAATTGACGCAATCTTTTTCATGTAAATATTGATTTTTGTATAACTTGTTTAACTGTGCAGGTTGATAAGACCTTTTCAAGCTGGCAAACTACGTAGGTATTCTCTCTGCCAGTTTTGATTTAACATCAGAACTCTTAATTGTCTAGTCGTTGAATTAAGAAAAAGTAGTGGAAACGATTTTCAACACTTTATAAAAATGTTAGAAATGTTATTGTTTTTGTAATTGTAAACAGTATTATGGTAATTACCTTATCAAATATGGTATAAAATTGTAGTTTGTAATCGGTGAGCTAAAAAGATGGTGTCTATCGATTTACAGCTGATTATTAACTCCCTTGTAGGTTAAACATTTTTGTGTATTCTACAGTACCTACATTGGGGGTTTAAAAATTGAGCATACTAGTTGACATGTGTTGACGATTTTATGAAGTCGTACAACCTTTGAGATTGAGATAATTTAATACGATAGCAAACCTATAGTATAATGATATTAATGATACTAAAGTTAAGATAATAATATAATATAATTAATAATTCTAAACCATGCTACTTTCGATTAAAATCAATTGGTAATGGTTTCTGATAATACTACAATATTGTAATTAAGCTAGCGTTAATGATATTTCTGCTTGACCTAATTGTAAATGTCAGAACGAGTTGAACATGAATGATCTGAATGAATGATTGTACTGTTAACTATGAATTAACATGTCAACTCTTACAATGTGCACTTTCTTCGGCACATCTACGGTATGTTATTAATATAATGTAATGTTCCTGTTGTTGTGTTGCCCTTTTTAGATTAAATCTTGCTTTAAAATCGAGATATTTCTTGAAAAAGAACTACTTGATTTTGACAAGACATAAAATAATATTTACTTATGGTAGTATCAGAAAGCCATCACCCGTTGATTATATACGACATTAACATGCTTTTTAATTGTACTAAGTTATGTTTGAATATTTATGAACTTCTGAGTCAAATGTATTGACGTTTTGTGTGATTATCTCCATATTTTGTGTTATGTCAAATACACATGAAATAGGTATAATAACAATGAAATGAAGAAGTACGTGGGAAGCATTTACATAAAAAACAATCTAAAGTGTATAGTGTGTAGTTGAAGATTCAATGAATTTGTTTTTGCAGCTACTTCCCTTTAATTATGATTTTGTTATATCTTTTGCATTGACGGGTGTAAACTATAGGGAGTAGAAATTTTATAATGTTAATTGTAGCTGTAGCCAGTCGTGAAATAAACATTAATTACCTCTTGAGAAGCAAACTATCAACCACTTTGGTATTGTATGTAATCTGCAACCTTATTACCTTATCTTATGTATATACAAACACATATTTTACATTGCTAAACTATTTCATATTTATTTATTCTCTACGTACCTCCTGTTCTGAGAAACAACTCATTAAAATCCAAATTCTTTGAAGATTCCATACCATGCTCATAATATGCTTCGTTCAATACTCCAAACAGTCTTCACAACAATTAGTAAGTCATAAATATAAAGATTGAATCGATAAATTTTAAAAATCCAGCTTCAACTTTTAGTCATAGCCTATGCAATGGTTTAGATATGTAAATTATTTTTTACAAATCTAGATTCTCATTTACTATTATTTGCCGATTAGTAATATGGAACAATTTCATCTTGTAAGTTTGCACAACCCTTTTGGTAGTATGCGAAATTACATCACATGCAAATATTATACAAACTTAGCTTACATATTCTTTAGAATCTCATATAAATAAAAGCTAGTTGTAATTGTAAGTCATGCCCATTTTGCGTATCTAAATCTCAAGTAGAAAGGAACAATATTATTTCTTTATGTAGAACTGTAGAAGTATTGCAGACATTTTTCAAACCAAAAGTATTACTGAATTCGTACTAGCACAAATCCTATTACCATGCTTATACATGCTTATAAATAACACTTACATTTAGTGATGGATGTGGTGTGATAATGATATTCATGGATTAGTGTTATAGTTGACTATAATATGATGCTATTGAACAGACACTTTATTCGTATACTTTATTGAGACATTTGCATTTAGATTGCAATGTCTAGTTTATCTATTACAAAGCAAAGGTTGAGGAGACAAAGTTAAAAGTGACTTTTTGTAAAAGTGCATAATATAATACACACAGGGGTAAGTAACATGCAAATGATGTTAACATAGGTGTACATAATGTTGCATAGCATTGCATAAAATAACACTAAAAACACAATATTGCACTTCGCATGCTTCTTATTCTATATATGTATTTACAATCTGTAGGTATAATAACATATTCCATCAAAACATTCGCAATGAAACCTAGTCTCTAAACCAACAGGTTTTCAATTACTTCTTAAATTCCTGTACACCTATATAGATCTGTAGAATGTAGTCCCTGGCA
>JAQFYB010002879.1:0-22042 GCA_034694085.1 Pogonognathellus longicornis | reverse complement strand
GAAAAGCATCATTCTGGCTGAAGCTATTTTTCAGAATGAGCCTATGACCGGACCTGTAGTTTTGTTTAAAGACATTGTAATAGACCATACATTTTAAATTATAACGCAAGTTTGTATACCACTTTACCACTCAGTCCATCACATAGATTCTAATAATTGTAAAGTAATACATCTTTCTTACAACTAAAAGCGATATTTCTGGAAAAATGATTTAATGCAGTATTTAACAACATTGTACTTCCTGAACAATTAGCACCCAAACGTTTAATCATTAGTATTAACTATAAAAAATACCTAGATATAAATAAACACATACACCAGCTACTCTTTTTCCTCCCAATAATTGTCTAAGGATTTCAGCCCGCAAAACTAACTTAGTGTTTGCACATAAATAGAAACCTAGATTGATAAAAACCTGTTAAAAGTAGTTCATCTAAGAAGTTTCATCACATTAAATTTAATTTCTGTAATATTAAATATACGAAACGTCGACGTTTTTGAAGCAGCAGTATAATCAATTAAACTAGTTAGCTTTAACATTCTCATTATTATGCATAAATACAATTGCGAGTAATTAAGTAATTATAAATCTCTGATTTATCTACATGCCAAAACGCAGTACTTTAGTTACCACCGCATTATTTTGTCGGTTGATATTTTATAACATAATATTTACATTCGTCTTTACCGTATTAACTAAAGGCTCAAATTATCACATGAAATTCATCATCATACATCAAGTAATGAAAAAATGAATGCATTTTAGGCTTCAGGAACCTACTTACAAATTAAGTCTCATGCAAAAGGAAGTGACGTAATACTAATCTGCTTACTAGGCCTTTTAATTATATAATAGGGTTATACCTTATATCCAATAGAGACCAATTAATTAATAATGGATCATTTAGTAAACATATGAGAAATACACACACCTTCTACAGACCTGTCTCCTTCAAATGATTAGATCGTATAAAATTGCATGCTCATCAAATTACAAAGACAAAATGCCTACATTTGTAAAATAGCAACATAATACATATACTGTTTAATATTCCATATCACACATATCTTTCTAGTTTCTACTCTACTCTCAATAAATCCAAAAGATTGCCTTAAGAGATTTCATAACTCATCGGTTTATAGCTCTATGTTAGAGTATCAAAGAGAACACGTTAAATTATTGCAGTAATTATCACCATAATAATATACCTAATACATGTAAGTGTGGGTCTAGCATGGAAATAATCTAGATACCTAATTTAAGTTTTCAAAATTCAATAGAATGAAGAGAATTATTGTCAGTGTGCATTCAACATGTCCAACTGGCAATTCGTCATAAGCGTAGCAATACAAGCTGTTTGCTTTTTACACATAATGTGTAATAAAAAATAGTAATAAAGACCCACTGATAATTAATAACAGAAATAATATGTCGAACACTGACTTAAATTATTCATCGCCCGAGTTGTTTGGACAACAAACCTTTTAAATTAACAAGATCTCATAACAATAATTAATATTATTCAAACACCCGTTTGCAGTGAAAATTAATCGAATTTATAAACAGGAACTGTCAACATGCATTGTACGCTAATTTATTTATGAACTATTATTGTTAGAACCCGCTAACTTATTCAGTATCAGCCAAATTGTAGAGTTATTGGAATTACTTAAAACCAGGGAGGCGTTAGCAAAATTTGCATCGTTGATCGTGAGACCCGAACCTGACTGACATTTACTTGGTTGATTTATCCTGATGGTCCCACATAAGGGTTGCTGATATTCTCAAATTTTCAGTATTTTATTGCAATGCTGTTTCTTACAAAAAGTACCTGCTTTGTCTCTTTGTACATCTTAAAGCATACTTTTTAATACTCAAATTCTGACCTTCCTGCTCCGCAGATTGGTAAAAGTATAATTCGGTACAGTATAACCCCAGACACCCTAGACTGAAGGCGGATACAACTTTTTTTTCAGAAGATTATGTTTGTAACTCTGCACTGCAGAAGAAAATTGTCTTTTATGTCCTTTGTTCTTCTCAATCATCAAAAACAGAAATGCTCATGTGTCAAGAAAATGTTCTACGGAATTTGCAGTCCAATAAACATTCTAACCAAAATATAGAAGCTAAGAGAATTAACTTCATTCGTCATGAAGTGATTACATTACAAATCAATGTCAAAATGGTACTAGTGTTTACATATCATCTAAATTCTATCATTGTACTACTACTGGAATATTAATGGCGCTTGGGTTGGGTACTGAATGTCTCCTGTCTCGCAAAAATAATGACAATAATAAAAGAAAAAAATGGTCTGAGATTGTTCCCGTGAAAATTGAAATGAGAGTTATTTCTCTTTCTCACAGAATAAGAGTAGCAACATAAAATATCCTATTCCTTCTATAGGTACATCTATATACTTTGAGAATTAGAATCAGAATGTTTAAAATTGACAAAAAATCAAATGGGTCAAATTCACACAATCACAGACCATTATCATACTATAATTTACATTCTGATGTCGTAGCTTCACAGAAATGCTACATAGTTGTACTTAAAAATAAGCACAATCGAACATCACAAGGAAATATACAAAAAGTGAAATCTTTATTGGGAATATGACTTCTTGTAATTAATAGTCATTTCAATTCATACACGTGCAAGCTCTTTTGGTAGACAGAAAATGATTACTATCATTCATAACGCTTATTCACGGTAATAAGAATAGCTTAATTGGGTAAAGAAAATTACTATCAACCAGAACATTTCATATTTTAGAGGTGATTGGAAAAAAGCGACAAGCGAAAAACTCCAACAATAAAATAGACAATTCGCAATGAACATCTGAAAAGAAATCATCTTCCATACCCAAACCACCCAATTCAAATCTCAACTATTTTTATAGGTACGGCAACATAAATCAAGTAGGGAACCATGTTGTGAGGATTCAATACATTATTCATTCATTTCCAATCTTCGTGAAAAAGTCTCATACCATTTAATTTATTTGATCATACATTAGGATGGCAGTTGAAGAACCAGTCATTTCTATATAAACCACAGTTAGTTATTTTTACTTATAATATTATATCATGCTCACTTTCAAATAAATACATAATTCAATTATTGCTTACAATTTCCTAAGGAATAATTTAAAACTGATAACAATCCATGATAGAATACAGTAATAATTTAATAATCTTTTAGCAGACTAATTATGATATTACAATTAGTGTATTTGTTTTGGTCTCTATGGGGTTCCCATTCAAATGGCAAAACTGATCACCCTCCTGCATCTTTATAGACTTTTTATGAGCCATAAATATCAACAAGTTAAAACATTCAACAACTTTTGACATTGTGAAAACACTTCCTTCGACTTGCCAAAACTTTTATTTTAATGACGAAAATATAAAACCTCCAACTTACTAATTTGACGCAATGAGATGAATTTTGGCGTATCTATTACATAAATATCAAAACCTTCACCTGACTCAAACTAAAGAGTAATGTGTAATCTATATTATAGACTATAGAGTAACATAAGCCCAAATAAAGGCAGCACTGAAAATGTTGCATTGTGACAACTTTATATCCTATGTATTAAAAAATCCATTGATATTTTCTAGATAATTTTCTACGTGATTTCCAAGTTTCGGCATTTGTATTGAATAGCGGAAAGCTCTTTTCATTCGTTGCCTTTATTCTTGTTAATTATACAACGGGTGGGCGAAGTATTATGACACATTGTTTTATTGTCGAAACATTACAATGCTTGTTATTATTATTATTAAATTATATTTATTATGCGTGTGCGATTATCAAACACTCTTTTTAAATCTAATCACTAATGGTTCATTTGCAACTTATAAAACCACAAAATTGCATTTCTTTGATACTAATTATAAGGCAAATCAAAATTACAATTAACAAGGTGGCTCTACAAGCCTTCGTTATTTACTTAATGTTGGGTACCGTAGTACATCAACTCAATATTGGTAGCAATAAGAAAATAAGGAATACTCATACGTTGAAATTTAATCAGAAATAATTCTAGTATATTTCTACTCATCGCTTTTGAAAGCTTGTGTCGAGTGCTTGTTGGTACATTGAATATAGGAAAACATTGTGTAGCTTCATACATTGTGGAAAAGATAAAAAACTAAAACCCGAAACTCGGGTTTTAGAAATCCTAGTTATATTTTGCACAAATTGGGTTCCAGATTATAAAAAATTAATAGTCCGAAATGCCTGCTACGATTCGCATGCATAAAGACAAATTCGCATAATATTATACCATCCACACATTTGTTAAGTCGATGAGCTGTTTATAAATATAAATACGTTTAGGTAATACATTTTACGAATAAGACTTTATCCTTATCGTGTATGAGTTTTCAATGTTCCATTTGAAACGGATATTCAGTTTGATTAAGTATAGTTTCAGCTGACAAACAGTCCACATGTCCAATATATAACCACCAATTTATGAATGTATATAAAAGGCTGTTATAGCAACATGACTAATAAATATTATTATCGATTTAAGTATTCATCGATTTTATAAATATTAAGTTTCTTTTATGGAAAAATGCGTAAAAATTTTGCTTTCACCAAATTCAGGCAAGAAAATACATTTATAGCTTTCAACTATAATAATTCAACTATCTACACTAGGAATGCATTTCACTTTTCGATTTGATTTGTTTAGTTTCCACTGTCGAAACAACATGACCTATTTGAATTAGAAGATGATTGGGTTCGGGAATTCAAGTTCACTGTCTGACCTGTGTATTGCCGTTCTGTTCTTGATTCTAGCTTCGTCCAACGTTCAACTGCGGAGATAAAAGATGAATTAACGTTTGTCGCATCCTTCGCACTTGTTTCTAAGTAGGGCAAATTTCCATTTGTGGTACACCAATCTTGAGCAGTCTCATACGCCACTTTACGTTTCTCTGATTCTATATCAAATTTATTTCCAATAACTACAAATGGAAAATTGAGTTTGTCCGAAATATCAGCGTAATGCAGAAATTCTTCACGCCATGTTACTAAATTATCAAAGCTGTTTTTATCGTCCAAGGCATACGTCAAAAGACAAATATCAGATCCTCGATAGAAAGGAGTTCTCAAACTTTTAAACCTCTCCTGGCCAGCAGTATCCCAAATCTGAAAATTTAAAACACAATAATATTAAAACTGACATTGAGTATTACTACTTCTAAACAATATGCTAATTTCCAGTGAGTATTGAGTTAGAAGTTGGAGATAAAATAACACATCGGGCGGGGATTAAGAATGACTTCAGAGTTGAACGTTGAAGGACGGGCACGATTTTAAGCCGTTTTAAATGAGAAAATATAATCCCATCCCTTACTTTCCCGAAAAGTTTGAGTTCCAACCGGTTTTTAAACGATACGATTAATGTCAGAAAACGACAAAAGGAGATCGAAATTAAAACCATCGAAGCGACATTCTGCACCGTAATGAGTCAATGAATAACGACTACTAGTTTTAATTTGGAGTATGGATAACCCGAAACAAACCCGTCCGGAACCAGATCGGATTTATGTGTTACTATATTAAGCCCCAACCCGACCATTTAGTGTTTGGGACGGGATATTCTGTCCCGAATCTGTCTTGTTCATATTTCCTAGGGTTCAGACATTGAATCATAACAAAATTTTGTATTATAAAAATTCAATAAGAGATGGGAATATATTTTCTGTAGCACATTTAGGTTCTTCAGTTGTTTCTGGATATTAGATCTTCCAAGAGATCTCAAACAGAGGGAGGTATCATAAGTACCATTTCATTTCCTGCCCTTAACTCAATACCTGATTGGTTGAGCAGAAAAGGAAAAATTGAGAAGTTTTGTCACTCATACCTGAATTGTATACATTTGCCCATTGACTTCTATTTCCTTATTCAAAAACTCAACGCCGATAGTATGAAAAGAATGAGTATCAAATCGGTCAGATACAAATCGATTCATTAAACAAGATTTCCCAACACCTCCATCCCCAAGTAAAATAACTTTGAGCAATACATTCTTTCCATTACCCACACCAGAATTGGTAGAACTTAATCCTCCGGGTCCACTGCTATTATTTCTGGTTGGCATTGTGTAAAACGATATCTAAAACATATTCAGTAAATTATTATTAAAAACTTAAGGTTATGCAAAAAAAATTAAATAAATAACTAAAAATATTGTGAATAACTACACGTTAAAAAATGAATACTATCAACAAAAATGCAAGAAGTATATAGGTTTCTAAACGCGTTCTCTTTAGAAATGTAATATACAACATAGAAACTTACAGTACATTGAATAAAAAAATTACCTTCGTGAATCCAACTACTCCTTTCAGCAACTTTTATTCTCAGATTTACAATACAGTTTCGTCAACTTATTTTTTCCTGCGTGAAAAAACATTGCCAATTATTAAACAAGGAGTTGTAAGTTGCAAGCTTTCAGTGCCTCATGCACGTATAATATAGTGAACACAAACAAACAAAACATGTAACATTTATCAATCACTTTAATTTGATATTACAATTGACAATTAATTATTTAATACTTATTAACAATTAATGTGAATCTGAATTATTACACAGAAAGTTATGAACTAGTTGAGCAATACTTTCAAAGTTATGAATGATCACTTAATAAAGCAAACCTCAAAGAGCAATATAACATAATAGACTGACCAATGATAGATGACTAAAACTGTCAGCAGTTTATATTGTCAATTGCGATATACGTTTAACTTTAAAGATGACACATTACATTGGAAAATAAAGAAAGGACTCTGAAAATTAATATAAATTACTAATTAGTTTAGTAACAGATAATTTGCTTCAAAACCATGTATTTGTATTTTGTGTGAAAGAGAAACTGAAAAATTTAAGATTTATTTGGTAAGGTATTTACTTAAGGCACATAAAACTGTATTTGGATGAACAGTTAAACAGCCAGGTGATGTAAAAGCTACAATATCTTCATCTAAAATTGGTGACAATTTAAAATGAAATTTTCGGAATTATCATTTATAGGTGACACGGTGACAGGACAGGGTATCAATGCTCAACTAAGGGCAAAGGGCATCACATCACAAATATTCGTTTAAATTCTAAATTATGATTATGAAGAAGGATGAACTTTCTTTATCAAACGACCAATAGTGAAACTTTATAATAGGTAATAAATTGTTGATAATGTTTAAAGATGAACTAATTCCAATCTCTAATTGTTGCTTGCAGTATTGTCAATTGTGTCACTATCGACTTGAACTTGTCACACCTCCTTACTCAATCATATTAATATTTTTAACCTGTTAGCATTTTTGTCTGTTTTTAACTAATACCTTGGATTTAAATCTCGCTCTCTTGTTGGATTGAAATCCTCCTTATGCTTGGCAGTTCATTTGATTCTTCATACTTCGAGTTCCCGACTCAATATGTGAGATTTCTTCTTGTACAAAACTATTTTCATGGCTGAGCAGAGCTGCCGTCTATCATTCCCCCTCAATTAATTGTGCGAGAACCTCAACTCAGCCAAAATTCGACATGGAGCTTAATACATTGATAGATACTGAGGGCAACTGAGGTCAAGGTATCAACTTACGTTGATAGTAAATCCATAATTGTATCCTAAGCAACAGATTTTGATCCAGATCACTGTATGAAAGCACTTTTCAATGTATTAATCCCATCAATCCCATGTCGAGTTTTAGCTGAAGTTCACGACCGTATTTTATTATATTCATATCGTACCTGAAAAGAAACTTGGACATTTCTCCAGGGCCTGCATATAAATATCGTTTTGTAAAAACTGTGGCTGCAAATATATTTTTAAGAAGCGATTGAACAATGAACATTAAAGCATTGTAAAAAAGTAAATTATGAAGTGTACAAATGAAAAATAGAAATCTAACATTTATAAATATAACTGAAAATTAATTTCAATTAATATTGGAGTTTAATACTGTCCAATGTAAAACTTATTACCAATTTTGCTTCAGGATGTTGAAAAAGTAAAACAACTCCTAAGTCCCAAGACCAAATTCTGTTCACTTCTATAAAAACATTTGCTCTGAAGAGTGACTTGACTTGTACAGGGGTGATCGGTTAATTAGTAGAACTCTTCCCTTTTTCTCCCCAATGGAGGAAATTGTATAAGTTATAAGTATATAAAATGAAAGTTTAGGTTATTATCTTTCGAAATATAGCAATATTATGTTTCTAGGTTCAGTACTTTCGGAGATATGGCTATTTAAAAAAACCGAGTTTAGCAATGACTATTTTACATGAAATTATTTTTTGCAACATACGCGTACCGTGGGGGTTCACAGGTTGCAAGTGCACCCCCCAGAAAGCACTTATTATCACAAAAATAGGTTATTTTGTCATAAAAGTTCAAACAACTTCTCGCTACAAGCGGTTTTGATGCATTTGGTTTTAATTAAAATTAATTATTTGGTTTTAAACTTGCTTGAGTTACGTGATTTATGAATGCTCCCAACTTCATCATATCCGCAATACTAAACATAATCATACTCAGATATTTCATAACAATTGTTTCTTCCAAGATACAGAAATGCCAGGTTAGTTAAATATAACTATGTTATAGGAGGAACTCAGTAATTGATAACATAAAACATACATAGGTATTTCATTATCTAAGAATTATTTTATTTCAATGCATAGAGAAAATAGACAGTAATCGTACACTCTGCAACACTATTACATACACATCAATACGTAAACATTACATTTTAACAATTTACATACATAATATTAATATTTAAACTTCTTGATTAATTACTAATTGTAGATGTAAATGGGTTTCACAAATAGCCTAACACTTTAGATTTCACCATCGGCAATTTGGTTAATTACTGTCCTCATTTCTTCAGAAATGGTTAGGACTCTGCAAATATATGAATACATAATATAATTAAAAACATATTTAGTATAATTGTGATGTGTATTGTTTGCGAAAAGCCACTTACTCATAGTGCTCGTTGATAAGAGTCGAGAATTGAACCACAGAAGATCTAATAGAACTCTGAAGGTTCCAATAATGCGTTTCGATATTTGTGGTCAAGGAAGTTCGTTCTATATTGGCACGAGACATTTTCGACTGGACATTGCAAATTGCTTCTCCCAATTTTTTGATTCTCTAAAGTTGTAAATTATTTAGTATCAACTTTTACTAATTATTACTACCTGAAGGTGTGGAAAATTAAATGTAGCATAACATAAATAATAAACGCATTTGCTATTTTTACCTTATGTGTGTCAATAATAAACACAGTGATTCGAAATAGATCATGCTGTATTATAGAACTAAATCCACGGTAAACGGCGAAACTAATTGTGTCTACTATGGCATCAACTATCCAAGTCAGAATGAAATGATCCGAAAATAAATTAGAGAGCACTAATTGTGGGTCATGACTAATCCAGTAAGACCATGACAGTCGAGTTTTAATCCATGACCGAAGCTGCAATACAATGTGAAAATATAAGGTTAAGCATCATGAAATGACAACAACGCAATAGTTGAGAGTGTATAAAATGTGACGAGACAGAAAGTTTAACAACTTACAACTCTAATAATTGTCAAGCTGCCGCTAAAAGATCTTGGCACAGGGACGTTGGGCAGGGACATTACATTATGCTCCCTCTCTTTATCAGTATTCCGGAAAATATACTTATCATATTTGTATTGTATAGCCATTCCATTCGCTAAGCATTGGTCTATGGTATCAATCCAATTATGGGGCAGGTTCTCTACAACATTGCATCATTAAAATACTGCAAATGGATAAAAAGAGCAACCATAGTACAACAAAAATTTTACTTGTCCGACTCATATCAAAGATCGTTGATAATTTTGGATCCTCTACTCCAGCCATAATCATAAGATCAAAGAATCCTATAGCTTTTAAATAAGTATCTTTGGAAGAAAGAGCTTCCTTCAACAAGATTGTATTATTATCAGGTTCTATCATTTCCAATGGAAAATTAGGCCGCTGAAAAATTCAACAAGAATAAAAGCCAGTTCAAATATAAATAATCAAATTATCTTGACATCAAAACTTTATTTTAAATAGTTAGTAGAAAACATGACTGACCTGGACGAGCATAAAGTTGAAACACACCCACTGATATAAAAACATATTCAATGCAACGCTACACCATAACAAAGTTTTTGCTATCAAAACTAAGTCAACGGATTTTTCCCACTCAATTGCAGTGTATAATTCAGAACTATTGTCTTTCCATACGAACTGTATAAATTCTAAATCAATTCATATTACAATTAATAAAACATTTAACAGTTTATAATGTATGGATCTAATCAATTATTATGTAGACCAAAGGCCATTCAATTTACTTACCTAATTGAAATCGGAACATTAAGAAGCACAACGGAAGCAGTATTAAAGATTGAACAAAAGGGACTTTCCAAGTGTTAAATATATAAAATTTAATGTGTTCAAACAATTTGTTATCCAAATTAAGAAATTTAATTTCATAATTGGCAAACATCTTTTTATGGAAGAACTCCCACATTGTTACAACCAAAACGGAAAAGAGTATGAACAGGTTTTTCAAATTGATACAGACAGGTTCTAACTGCGGAGTACTCACATCTTTCCTGTTAAAATACAATAAAACGGCATAGATAACATAATTGTAAACATTATAAAATACATTAAATTCATAGTTTAAACACTTCTAGGATAAAAATACTTACATTTCTTCACACGCTAGTTTGAGGTCTAAAGGACAGTTTAGAAGAGCCGAGGTAGATTTGACAAACAAAACGCATCCAAATCCGACAACAAGCATTTGATATTGTACCCAAGGTTTTAAATTTTTTTGTACCATCTTATACCGTTTTGTAGGCATTTTCATGGCAACTTTAATGTAATAAATCAAGCATAAAAATTCAAAAATAATAATAATTATATCAAATGTTAAATAAACATACTTTCTGCGTGAAGCAAATGCACATAAGCAATCATTCCGACTGATATCCACAACCCCCACATGTCAAGTCGTACTAAATACAGTAACAATTCACGAAGGAAGAAGACGGCAATCATTGGAATACTTAGAAAACTGATTTCAGACATCACGATAGGAATGAATGTTTTGGCGAAGGAAAAACTGACAATAACAGTAGTAATGAACCCGGCAAAGTAAAAATAAGCTTGGCATACTCTGTAAAATTTCATCTGCAAAGTAAAAATTAAATACAATGTCAACAATAATTTCATTTCAACTTTCTATAATACAATAATTAATTTGTGTAAAAGTGAAATTGTATATTATTATGCAAAAAATGTGTAAACGAATTAGTGTTACATACCAGTTTGACGAAACTGTCAATTTCTTCATGAGATTTGGGTTCTGCAGCTTTAGGGATGACCCGTTTCGTAGATCTTGCTCGTGGCATTGTTGGACTTTTGTTACGTCTAACTCTCGATCACCACCGTTCAACGTCTCGATCAACCTGTATTTTATCCCAACAAACCAATAGGCATTACTGATACAAAAGTACAATTGACAATTGACAATGAAAAACCGTCTTGTAACGCGAATCAAAATTGGCAAGATTAGAGAATGGCGAAGACAAGGAAAGACACTCTCTCAAGACAAAAGACAAACTCCGAATGTTCTAGAAGAGCAAACTATACAGCAAAGAAGAGCACGGCCAAGAGCCAAAATGGTCGTTTCTCGTTTGTATATTCCAACTTGAATCTTGTGCTTGTACAATGTATTATCACTTGCCAGAATTGAGTCGGCTGCCGAAAGACTACACTACACTGTCTAAACTATACTACTCTTTCGAGAAAGATATTGGATTGGCGGTAGTTTAATTCTTAACCGCCAATCTTTCTCGGTCGAGTGTAGAGTCTAGGCAAAGTCGTCTGGTCGGCTCCAGCGTAAAAACTATGATAGTTAGAGATGTGAATTGTGAACTATTCTTTAAATATTCATCAACTTTAAGAGGCCTACTTAACAAAAAGATTAATTATGAATATTCGTGATTAATTATTATTAGATATTCTTACCGGAATTCGAATATTAACCTTCCTTTGACGCAATTCGTAAAAAAATCTTCGGACAACTAAAAAGACAACACCGACAGTTCCACCACACTTCACCGAACTGAAGGCATACAAAAGTAACAACCTTTCAAACTGCCAACAACGTAGCAAAGTACCAACTACTAATCCGACCGAATGCGAATGCACAGAACCAGAAGAGGAAGGCATGAACAACGCAAGCACAAAGCAAGTAACAACGACTTTTGTTTCTTTTTACTTGTGGGTTGTAGAAGTATAATATTTGACGTGTTGGTGTCGCTCAAGTCCCCATACCCATACAAGTATTTAAATCATAACAATAATTCTGAAGGTCTTTTTCACTTGGTTTTTATTGCTTTTACAATGTTTTACTCCAGATGTCAGAGCCGAGCCAAGTCAGCCAGAAAAGACACGAGGTCACAATTTCTCACAACATCCCGCTGTTGTAATTGTAAGTAACTTGTATTTTTGTATCTTCTTGGTCTTGATTTATACCCGTCATTTTGTAGTCCTAGTTTTGATAATAAAACTATTAGTTGTGTTATACTTATAATTATTGAAACTGCATTTTATGTAATATATATTATTACGATTGACGATGCAGTTTTAGTAAAAATTTAATGTGATGAGTGAAGAACCCCAAAATAGAGGATATAAAATATAAGTCAATGCGTATTGCCAATTGCCAAATTATTTTATGTATAAATTATACGATTTCCAATTGTCAATGGGATTAATGTACTTTGAACGATTCAAGAGACTGTATGTATTTGGATATACATTCACCCAACAAACCAACATGTATATAGAGTTTCTCGTTAAACTATGTATTTGGATATGCGTAAAAGTAGATGAGATGACATAACTTTGGAAATGTATCTATAACATTATATTTAATCCGTTTCCATTTGTATAACTTGAAGTTTTGCCTAATATTGAATTTAATATAGCAAACCTTTCAATCTTATTACTTATTGCAAAGATAAAAATTTGCAAATGTGCAAAACAAAATTCTGTGAGACAATATCACACATTGCATTTTTTCATCCAGTTCTCTTTTCTGCTCAAGCGTGTCAACATATTATATTAAATGTTAAAGGTCTGCTCCTAAATCAGTAATTCTCGTACTATAAAATAGTTGACATTTAGAACTGAGAATTGAAGGTTTGACCATGCTGCTGTTGGTGAAATTATTATTGTGGGTCATAATAATGTCAGTGATACTAAAAGAATGGGGTTCATTTTGTGAAACAGTTGAGAAACACGATGGTAACTCATCACCCGCTGCGGCAGCTGAGACTCCAGTGCAGCTCATAGTATTAGCAGTTCATGAAGAAGTCATTTATAATTTGCTGAAGGATCGAATAACTCAGTTGAAACGGGAGCTAAGCTTACTGGAAGAGTATGTCACTTTTTAGACTATTTCCTGAATTAATAAATATTATATAAACCACTCATTTCAAGTCATGGAAATCTGACTAATATTTTTGATAAGTTCTTAATTCAATCATAATAAAAGTAATTTTTAAAAACTTAATGAATTTTTGCAAAAAAATGTAGCTTCACGTTTTCTCAAAATTATATCTATTTTATTCAGGTATTGCCAAGATTACGAAGAATCTTCATTGCCAATGTTGGACATGGCTAGGGCAAAGAAATCTGGGAAACTTGAGGTCTCGTGGACTAAAGGATATTATATCGCCTCACATCCAATATTGTCGTATCGAATGATTCATCGTTACTCCGATAACATGTTGGCGATCAAAAAATTTCTTTCTCTTCCTGCTAATACAAGTGATTTTTATTTGAATTTAACAATTGTCAAATTATTATCTGTAGTTAGATTATGTCATGTTTTAAAAATACACAAATTGCAATTGCAGTGATGATGATATTAACAAATTACAATTTAGATGCTGTGAAGGAAGCTTTACAAATGGATAGATATACACGGAATGATAGCTTAACCATCCAATGGCCTAATACATATGATCTAATGGAAGCTATGCATTCAATTCTAGAAATTCATCATATATACAGCCTGAATGTCAAAGAGGTATTATTATTTAGTTGAGTAATATTTGATTGTAATCATCGTAAATTTTTCACAAGAAAAATTGAACATTGCATTGTGTTATAGTGCAATGTACATTTTTTGTGATTGTACCAAACCAAGATTGCTTTACAAGTAAAATGGTAAAAGTTTCGAGTTTATATACATATTATTATATGCTTTTAATTTATTGATATATATTTCAGTTGACTTTTGTTACGTAATGGGGAAGATATGGTAGGTAAAGTGTATATATAAATAAATGAACGTGTAGCCGCTCGTGTATAATCTCATCTTTTGATCTAATTTTCGTACTTCCCTGAGTCAGCCTAGTTTTTATTTAAACATATTTAGAACTTCAATTCACACAGAATACTTTTCAATATTAACATTAAGTTGGCATCATTTGTGACAATTCCTATATCATTTGATTTGCATTCAATCCTGTGTCACACATTTAAACACTCCTTTTTGCTTTACTTGTTATTATTGAAAATGAAAGTGGTGTTTTCAGTAGGAAGGAATAAAATCGAGTCTCGATTTTTTAACCAATTAAATTATTTGATTGAAATGGAATTGTGTGAAAAATCAAGCTTCAATTTTATTCATACTGAAAATCATATTGCCGTAATCTTTAATACTAACCCAAAGATGAAAAGTTACATTGTCATTTTATGTGCCCTTACCATATACCATTTCAACACATTGGGGAGAGAAACGGGTGAGCGACCCTGTACAGGGTGATGAGTAGCTAATAATGTTGTCGACTAGTGTACTTTATTCCGGGAATTGCGAAATAAGTAGCCCTTAAACCAATCGAAAGATCAAAAAATTCTAAAGTGATTCGATACTTCATTTGCTTATTATAAAAGATTGAATTATTTAACTGTGATAAAACTTGCAAATGTGAAAATAAATACCTAAATAAAGCTTCAAACGAATGTAAAATTTCATGATCTTACGATTGGTCTAAGGGTTTCAAAATGATTGAAACATAGCACATATTTGGTAACATTATCTAGATATCCACCCTAATACACCACCTTGTATTATGTGTGAGTGTGGCAATGTGGAAAGAATCTTTCTTTTTTAATTGTATCAGTATTAAGGTACTAATAATGGATTTTTACAATTTTGCCCTTCACAGTTCACATCTGGCAGTGTAATGGGAGTTGAAACAGGAGTTCATTTAAATGCATATCATGCAACAAAGATTGGAATGTTTGCACTAGAAGCACAGATGTATAGTTCAGGAATTGAGTGGTTAGCAGAAGCTCGACAAAAAATTATGCAATATAATGATAAATCAATATCTGCTGATGTCGTCACTCAAGTTATTCACTTGGCAACCAAAATGGTATGTAAATATACATGCATATAATAGTAGTATGCATATTTTCCATGTATTTTAACATGATTGAATGCATGTAAAACAAATAATATTTAATTACGTACTATTTTATGACAAACAAATACACAGCACGACGATGCATGGCGTAGGCTACCCGAAGGTTATGTACACTTATTTAATAATACATTGATGCCTAAACACAAATCGGATTCCAAACCAGTTGTCTCACTGAAAAGACGTGACGTATTCGTACAAGAATTAAATGGACAAAGATTTCAGAATTCAACATTAATTAACTATTGGAGTTTGTGTTCAGGAAAAAATTTGCAAGTAAGTTCAAAGATTACATTTGGAACGTTATGATTTTGTGAATCAACGCACTATAGGGTAAAGCATCATTGAAACCAATCACATTATTTATCCATATATATTTACATATATTTCAAACTGTATTCATATTCTGTTATAATAATATAACTTCATTAATCTTATTGCTTTGCTTTTAGTAATAAGACAAAAGGACGGAGGCATATTAGTAGTTAGTAAAGCAAGGCTACCAGGCACTATTAATAAAATTAAATATTACAAATAGCACTTTCAGAGTAGGGAAGTCGTTATATTAAAATTGTAATGATTTAGGAGGTCGTAGGCTATTAGTACAACATATTTAGGTATATGCTATATATGTATCGTAATAGATTTTGTTCATTTTTTATAGACAGAAGAGGAAAAATCGAATTTGTTTTGCTACTACGATCAAAGTTCTACTGTAGCTCTGATGATTAGTCCAGCAAAAAAGGAAATACTCTCTTTAGATCCACTGATAATTCAGATTTATGACGTAATTGGAAATAAGCTTATTACAGAAATCACAAGACGTGCTGAAAATATACTTGAACGATCTCAAGTTAGAGATGAACACACCTTGAAGCCAAAAATTTCCGAAATTCGAACTTCTACTCAAACCTTTCTATTTGACAAAGACATACCTCAACTTCAAGCAGTGTCTAAAATAATTCACGAATTGACTGGTTTGGACGATTCTAAAGACCGAGATTGGGAAATGCTGCAAGTTGTCTCATACGTGTTTGGAAGATATTATTTGCCACATTTAGACAGTGTAAATACACAATACTTTTCATTATTTAATTTTTGTGAAAATCCCTTGTGAGTTTCGATTTTATTATTTTAGCCCGACGACATTTCGGAGACAACTGAAGCACCGGATGTGCACCGAATCGCTACATTTTTAATTTATGTATGACTTATGAATGACCTTGATTTAAAATAACATAATTATGAATGACTCCAATAACAAGATAATTAATTACTTTCCCAAATAATAACATGTATTTGCATACAGCTGAATGATGTGCAATTGGGAGGTAACACCGCGTTTCCAATGGCTGGTACATTTGCAAGACCTGTAAAAGGGTCTGCAGTTTTTTGGTACAACTTGAAGCGCAGTGGTGTTAGCCACAAAAATACTTGGCATGGAGCTTGTCCAGTGCTACTCGGAATCAAATGGGGTAATTGAAAATATTGTCTAAATATTTAAAATACATACTTATAGACTCAAAGTGTTTGTATGGTCATAGTGTCATTGATTCTACGATACTATGGATCGTTTATAGTCCAGTCAAAATTGTTTGCTAAATATTCTTTTGGTTTAAAAGCATGTACATTGACATGAATTATTTACGCGTAAATACCTAAATTCAAGTAGGTACCTATGTACTTGTAAATGTGGCTATAAATTGCTTTAAACTAGTTACAGAGCTATTCGACGGTTCAAATGTTTATCTTTTCACTCAATGTAGCGATTTAAATAACGAATTAATATGTTCTAGTGGCCAACAAATGGATCGATTACAATTCTCAGTTCAGATTTCGTTCTTGCACATTGAACCCTGTCGAGTAGTTGACAACAGGAAGTGTTGAATCAGCTTGAATGTGTTATATCAACTTTACATTAACTTTTAATTATTCGTATGTATTTCGTTCGATGTAGTTAAATGTAACTATCAACATGAATAACATTTATCTGCACATCATTATAAAAATTTACAATATCATCCATTGTGCATGTGAAAATAAGTTAATAAGTTATGTTGTTTACAATATAATTATGTAATACAAATATAAATAACGATGCAACCACGAATCAATTTTTGTGCATTTCTGTAACTTTAATGTAAAGAATAAAGACAAGCCAATAAAATGATATGACTTTTTACAAGTTATTAAATCTCGGTAACGTTAGAGTTGAGTTTGTATACAAAGTTACGAAAACCTATGAGATAATATTCATTGCATTGAGCCACATTACAAAGTCTTATATTTTTGAAGAGAGAAATTAAAAATGTATCGCTATTGAGTTCACGTGTTGAATAAGGTACGCTATACATAACGGTGTACAGACATTAAAAACAGAAACTAAAAACATAATGAAAATCATTATGAATCAATTTTCTTTTAATAATTGTCAATACCATGTGTAATGTAAAGACCAACTCTCCAGATGAATTGATTAATTCCTTTGTATATTATAAGAATGTTTAATTAATGGATTTGTTGCTATTAGAGAGACTGAAAGTAGATCTGATGCTCGATTAGCGTTAAGATTCAATCACCAACGCAAGATAAAATTTCAAACAAGGACTTTAAAAATGATTTTTTGATTACTGATGCAACAGAAATTCCAATTGAAAGACCTAAAACAACAAATACATTAGTTTTGCTAAAAGCATATTTTTCAATTAATATATTGTTTCAATAATCACCAAGTTATGGATGTCTTAATTTATTCCCACCGAGCCAGAAGGTTAGCCCATAGAGTAATATGAAAAGTTTAAACAAACAAGTTCTGCAGATATCAATTATTATTTACTTACAGATTGTGTCCTTTGTAAGGACGTTGAGCATGACGTCAATAGGTACAAGTTCAAGTTTCTTTATAGTTAACTTTTTTTCCAATGTTATTCAGATTCGTAAGCGTCATCTCATTTTGTGGTTGTATGGATGTTTGCTGTCACTCGAAGCCGCCATAGTATGGTTGAGCGCAGATAAATTCATCTGCAAAAAGTCAATCAACATTTATTTTGCTTAATAGTACAATTACCTCATAAACATAATAATATGCCTTACAACAACCATGTAACAATACTAATACTACTGCACATTTGTTTGATTTTGTTTGAAAAGTTATAGTTGGGTATAGTTTTGGGAGCAGTGTTATACATCTAAACGCAATGATAGTAGGTAAAAAGCAATATCAGTTTTGAGAATCCAAACAAGGAAAATAGTAATGAAAAACCAAGTGCACAGAGTACACAGCGAGATGATATTATACGTTTGGTTATTATGGTTATCCATTCAATAAAGTTCTCATCGAACCAGCACTACAGCAAACCAGTGAATATAATAATATGCACAATAAATACATTTTATGTACATAATCAACCTACGTTAAATACTGTTTGTATAACAATGTATGTATAACAATTAACAATGACATAAACACACAATAAAAAAGCAGCAAGTTACCGAGTTACTAGAAATATATCACATAAGGAAATAAGGATTTAGGAACTGAACCATCAAAACAGATTAAATATATTGGGAGTGAACAAAAAAGTGCTGGATCTGTATTTGTATTTCAATTGAAATTGTAGTCATATCTTCAGAAATGTAAATCCCAATAAACTGGCCAACTTTTGTTTGAATAAATTGTAAAATGTTTCAAAACATCAGTATCACTAATTACTGCATGCTCATGTAAGCACCACACCCGGTGCCTCGATTTATGTAGAGTTTAGGGGTTTAAACCCCGGGACGCCCGGCGCCTCTATGGCGCCCCATTTTGGGGCGCCCGGCGCTCTGAGTTGCCAAAACCAATAATTAAAATGTATTTCACCATCCCATCTATTTTTCAAAAAAGACTCGAATCGAAAATGAAAATCCAATTCCAATACCAATCATATGACAATTGAAATTTGACATAATTAAATACTAATAATGTAATTATGTAACACAAATACTAATTATCCCTAATACAATACTAACTAACCTTCCTTTTATTTAATTTTGTTTCCATACTTTTGCTCTATTATATTGTGATTTGTGATTGTACAATACAAGTGTACAATGATCTTGATCTAGTACAATGACGATATGTAATAACTATAAATAAAAGTCTAATTTTAACTACACTGCGCACTGTACACAGATGTACAAATACAATGCACATACATATCTATACATATCCTACCTCTGGTCATTATAGTCATTGATTTGGCATGATTAACTTGTCAAAATTGAATATTTACTCATGCATTTTACATTTATGAACATTTAGAAGTCGAAAAACACATTTTGGGAAACCTCCAACCCCACCAAAAGGCGCCCCCAACCCCATCAAAAGGCGCTCCAAACCCCACAAAAAAGGCGTCCCAACCCCACAAAATTTGAAAATTTCACTACACATGAGGCGCCCTCGGACATTTGCTTCAACCCCGGGCGCCTTTACATAAATCGAAGCACCGACCACACCCATGGGTAAATTGCAAAATTCTATGCAGAACCGTAAATTAAATTTTGGATTGTTTGTACCCAATTACAACACGCTATCGCTAAGATAAATATGAGGAAAAGTGATTTAAAAAAGTTACTTTCTCTATGAGTAACATTGTCAGAGTCGTAGCAGGTAGCAAATTCTTTCTCTAGGCACTGACAATTTAAAAAGTCGTAGTATAGAGGAGTTCCGTCGTGACCATTCTGACACCGCCGAGGTGTTGGTTCAGGATCTACACTCCCCTGGATGTGACAACTGTGGAATATCGTACAATCGGTTGGGTCCGGAATGTCGTCTATCATTGGTGTTGAGGTGTTGTACATGCATGATACAAATCTTGGATAAACATCTTTGAAACCAGAATCTGTGTTGAAAAATAGAAATAATCACCATCTTTAAAAGTATATAGCAATAATATATTTTTATTTCATGTAAAAAATGTAATAAAAACTATGGTACTAGTAGGTAAATTGGTAACTATTACTAACTATACAACCTAATAATATTATTATTGCTTTGCTTTGAGTTGAACATTGATTGAACATACAACTTGAGTCTCATGTTGAGAGACTCACTCAACTTTCCTTTGAATTGCAGGATCAATCAACTCAAGTCACACGTCACACAGCTCACAGCAGGCATTTGCATTAAGGCAAGTACTTTCCCGTGTACTGTAATGTAACTGTACTGTTGACTGTGTGTACACTGCACTGTAACAGTGTACGATTTTGCAGATATGGCAAACTTGAGACGCAGAAATGAAAATTAGTCTCAAGTTGAGACTAATGAATTTCATTTCGGTTTACTTGAGAATGCATTGATCAATAATTGATCATTGACACTGAAATTGAATGGCAGACAGAACTACACATTAGACACATTCCATGCATAAAACTATTCAAATGTCTCAAGTGTACCGACTACCAATTACAAAGAACAATGGTTAATTAGTGAAATACTAGAATTGCATTCATGCGTGCATTTTGTGAATGTGTAGTTGCCTAATATTTTATTGGGTGCCATTAATCAATTACTTATTAATAATATGTTCCCTTTACCTTGACTTTGCCATGTTAGCTTGAAAGAGCTGCAACCTGCCAAAAAGCAAACAGCCAGGACTGCCAGAGTTAAACCTTGAAGAGAATCACCACGAAACATGTTGAGGATGTAGAGATGCACTTGAGCAAATTATTAAAATTGTGTTGGGTATTTATAGTTGTTGAAAGTCAAAAAACAGCCTTTTGATCCTGCAACAGACTGAACGTTTATGTTTATCTTTTTGTGAATGGTCGGCTTATTGTGAAGAAATTACCACAAATCCAATAGCCCTAATTGCAATAAAAGCTAATAGAAATGTGAATGCAAAAATCCATTGAAATGCCTTCCTTCCACACTACTCCGACTCCGATCCACAGCAAACACTGTCACTGCATTATTGAAGAAAATGTATATTGGCTCAGGACAATCCATTTTAAAGTGTAATTATGGGGTAATTATTTAATCTTTAAAGTCACCAGATGTGTTTTCTGGATTTGGTTTGTACTTAATTAACCAAACAAACATTCCTTCCTCATTCAATTTTTTGGATAGTTTCAATTCAAACCTGTAACATTTTTTGAAATTCTCAATTTTTTCTTCTTGGGCGTCAATTAGCTATATTTATATTGTATGCATTAGAGTAGTCCAAGCGTTCTTACTACTAAACGCCACATAATGGAGTTACTAGTTAAATTGTTCTCGTTTTTGTTTGCAACCAAGATGTAATAAATGTGCAAACTGTCTTATGCACAATTAATTATATGGCATAATTGAATAGAGAAGTATTCTCATGGAATGAATGGTGTAATTTACTCGCAATAATTTCCTCAGCATTTGAATAAAGAGGGGCGCACGGAATGGCTTGAAATTTCATGGAACCAGAAAATCCCCCAAACTTTAATGTGTGATTGATACA
>JAQFYB010002878.1:0-22052 GCA_034694085.1 Pogonognathellus longicornis | reverse complement strand
GAAACAGGGCTATCTAAGGAATAAGTCCAGCCCATGTATAAGCTCCACAGCAGTGTAGACTGATCACGCGGTATAACTCTGAAGTGTTCATTTACAGTAATTGTATGTTTACTCATACGATGCGACACGAAACTACTAAAATAATATTATAACATAGTAGACTAACTTTGACAAATAAATTGTTTCGTGCTCTAGTTAGCTTTAAGAATTCAAGCTGATGAGCGTCGATTCTGCTGTATTATTATAAGAAATAGTTTGCCAACTAGATGAATCCGATACCGAGAAAGTGAAAATTGTTTCGTTTTGTCAAGTGCAGCTTTAAAGTGTATATGGTATAGCACTTCAATTCTCAATGTACAATTTAGGCACTTATACAAACAAACTGAACTATAACACACATGTAAAAAATACCTACCTAACCACTGTGTCTATGATTCTCTGTGCAGTGTGAAAAGGAAAAAGTATTATACAAAGTGTTCAATCACGCTAGTTATGTAAATAAGTACTGGGTTTATTTATGCATGTGCTACTTTAAAATTATAAATTACCTAATTGAATTAATAATGCAGAATTCTTTTGTACAACACTTCCGAACTAGGTAGCACATATTATTAAAGCATCAAGAATAATAAGTGAGCTATATTTTATAAGCAGACACATCAGACTTACGGGTGTCTCAATTAAAAAAGCGTCGCAGAGCATAGATTTACTTCCATTAAAGTGATGAAGATTAATTATGATTTAATCCTAGACTGTCCATGTGAACCTTATAACTTATAAATCTCACACGCACATTTCTGGCTACTGTTACAACTACGCTACTGAAGAAACGGGAGCTAAAATAAATCTGAATTCTGGCCATACAAAGAGTTTTCTTGTAACGTGATTTTTTCTTTCTTTTCTACGCAGAGGAAGAAAGTTGTGTAAAAGTGACTTTTAGTGTTAACTATTCTCTTACACATTTCACCTGCAATATTTTTTGTTCCTATTTCATATCTTACATGTAAGATCACAATACTTCAAGAAGTGTTGTGTGCATTCTGTGTACGAGTCTTTTTATTCCCACTTCTTACACTATTACCGATAAAGTTATGTGTTCGTAAGTCTAGCGTGGCAAATAATTTCCTATGTCTGTAAGAGTCAGTGCAATTGCTTCGTTTCAATGTTGTAGTATATGTAGCATGTGAGTTAGAGTGAGAGTCTGCATGAAAAAGTCTAACATACTACTAGCATACGGGTTGAGCTTTAGTAACGTCTCATATGTTGTAGTACTTTGTACTTATCTTCCCGAAAGATTTTTCCTTTCTTCGTTTTTTGTGCGTGAGTGACTCAGGGAAAGTGTGTGTACGTGTGATTTGTGAATGTTTCTGTATGCGATGCCATGAAATGAATGTGTAGCAGTAGCATTTCCTATTCAAGTGTGAAGATTGAGAGAGAGAGTCAAAGAAAAAGAAGAATCTTGTCGTTGTCGAAGAAGAAGACGGGAGTACCATAGTGGTGGAGTCAAAAGTGTGTGTGTGAACGCATTGGGAATGATGTGTGGGGAGATAATAATGAAAAGGTCGCACGCGAACATGCTTTAGTCAAGTGGAGATGCTAGAGTATAAATCATCTTCAATCTGATCAAATATCACCACCACCACCGCCACTCCTACATCCTATACCATACCTAGAAACGCAAAGCAACGCTAAGAATTCCACCCCTGCACTTTCACCTTATATCCAATGCAAGCGTACCTACAATATTATTTTTCGAATGCATATTTACTGATACATCTTACGGTAAAGACATTGTTACGCATATATTTCTATTTTTAACAGATTCATTGATCTTGAAAAATTTCAAAAATATTGAAGAAATTGAAAAACGAAACCCCTTTTATGCTATATACCTTGTAAAATAGAAAATACTACATACATTGAGTCAACTGATGTAAATTTCGTGTTAATCCTCAATAAATGCCAGCATAAGATTTAGTAGATATTTAAAATAATTGCTATAATGGAAAGAGCAGTACAATTAAATTTATAACTCTAGCATTCATACAACTGAAAACTGACAATCTAGGCTATTTTTCAATCTACAATATCATATTGCCAAATTACAATTTATTTTATATAAATTTGCTAGATAATGTTTAAAACGCACTGCGATTTATTATATAAGGAAATTGTGTATTGAGGTACTTGTCTAATATTAAATAGCATTGTGATTGTATAGCGATACAATTCAACATGGTTCAACTTAAAATCTAAATCCTTTTATGGAACGCCACAAAAGTTTACATAACACTCATCCTGAGGAGGAGCCTGCATGAGATAAAATGAAGTGAACAAGCAGAAGTACCATAAAGCATTATTGTGCAGTCAAAGCCCCCTTTTAGCATTCACGAGTATCTGTACTCACTCGTTATATTCTTTCTCAAATAAGGATACTCTTGTAAAATGTATGTATTTTAGTAGTAAAGAAAGGGAAGCTCACTTTTCCTTTGTATTTTGTGTGTATAGAAATTTGATCGTGGTGGTGGCATAGTGTTAGCTTAACTTTTGTTGGCCGAAAAGTTTTTGACTATCGCACAAATCCAAATATTCGTCCTGCTGTGAATTATATATAAAACATAACTGTAAGTAAGAAGTCAGGGAGTAGTTCTAGAAGAGATAGGAAGGAAATATGTTCATTTGTTAGAAGAAAACGGGAGGAAAGACGCGTGAAAAGCCCAATCTTCCTGTCCTTTTAATGTAATGTCTTATCTGTACTTCTACCTTATGGAAAAGGCCACGGAAATTCTAAAATATCATCAGAAGAGTATTTACAACCCGGAGAAAAAGTTAAGAGACAGAGATAGAATTTGCAGCTGGAGAGAGAGAAAGTCTAAGGATGTCGCGTGTAGGCGACTCAATATAGGCGAGGCTCAAAACGCGGGTACAATATACATATAGAGTGTTTGGGTGCGTAATAGTTAAGTACATTTGTGTGCGGGGGTCGCATTTTCTATGCTTGAAGAGCAGGAGACGTATAATATTTCATATTCATATGAAAAGGTTCTTCTTCTTGTACTTATGGCCAGGGAAATGCAAACAAAACTTGTTAGGAGTTTTCTGTTGGTGATGGAAGTTGGGAGTATTATGAAAGTGTATGAGACGGCAAGAGCAAATGCTACATAAATAAATTCCTCTGCGACGGCCAAGACTATTTTTCATCAAAAAAAGTTTACTCTCATCCAAAAGTGAGAAAATATCACGTAACGCACTATTTGCAGATGCATCCTACTCTCAACTATCCAGTTGACAGTGAAACTTGAATTCCTCAATGCGTACTCTCACTTTGTTAGGTGTGTCGTGTGCGTAGCAGCTTTATTTCACAAGGTGTTCCTTTATACTAACGCATTTTATATTCATTCAGATTCACATCTACGCATTACTTACTTTTTACAAAGTATCAACTATCAACCAAGAGCAGCAAGGATACCTATACGTACAAACAGCATCTGAACAAACTAAACTACAATTGATGGCTCTCTTTTCTCGTCCATATCTCTCTCTGTTTGCCTGCCTGCGTATTTTCACTGTATAAATACCTTTCAGTAGCATAAGTTGCAAAAGTAAACACAATTATCTACCCAAAATAGTTGTGGGTATTTAAGAAAATATTTTTTCTAGTATGTTTAGCATATTGTCATGTTTTGACAATCTTTCCATTTCATACGGCTAAGAATAACCGCTCCTATATATTATGTGTGTACTGTAAACAACCTGAATACATTACAGTCTAAGTAAACGAAGTGGGCGATATGATACGACGATGTGAGTGCATGGGCGATGATAGTATTTCTAAAAATAATTAAATTGAGTCGTAAAAGCAAAAATACTGACACACTCACATACAATTCCTAATGTAGTGAGTGTTTGAGATTAGGATGGTTGTAATTAATATGCAGTGTATGTGTTTCTAACGAAAGCACGAGCAAAGAAAGTATCAAAACACATTACAGATTGTCCTGTAAGAAATACATCCTATACTACTACATGCAAATGTTATAACTTAAACTATAAATAAACTACACCACACCACACATATATTATAAGAAGCATAATGTATGCAGAGTAAATTCAAACATCAAAAATGCTCATTCCTAATGCAAATGACAGAGACACGTCAAGGGACAAGAGGAGTGTCAGTTTGCATTAACGCCCAACATAGTGACTCGTTTTAACTCTATATTATATTCTTAGGTACATCTTATTTTCATGAGATTTCAATGCAGTAAAGTATTCCCTTTATCTTCCTTTCTCCATTTCATACTTTTTGTGGAAATGGTTTTTGCATTTAGTGACTTGTTCACTTAAGTTTCACTTTTCCGACTTCTTAATTAATCAAAGTGGTCGCTTAGTTGCTTTCACACAATAACAACCTACCATAAAAGGGATTGTTGTTTATTTACAACAATGTTATAATTAGCGCTATAGTAAAAGTCCCTTGTTACAACTTATAATATTATTGTGGGACTACTCAAGTTCATTAAATATCATCTTCTCAGTCACATACACACAATGACATCATTCTTACAGTTAGTTACCTCTGTGTTACACAAGTTAAGTTAGTATAGTATGTAGGTATGCGGGCAAGAACAACTGGCAATGTATAAATGGTTGATACGACTTGTCAGTGTTGTCAGTGTAGACCTATGGGAGTGATGCCCCAGACTGTGTAAGTATGCCATGGTAATTTTGCAAAGTAAGCATTCTGTCTGCAAATAACTAAAGTTGTAACAGGCAGGTATTAGTATTATTCCCTACATTCCTGCGTAACTTACATATTATGAAATATGAGCTAGAAATAAAGTTCTCTCTCATCTCTCTATGTCATATGCTTACATATACAGATTTGGGTCGAATTTGAACTTCACTCAGTCTCTCACTCTCTCTGTCTGACTTTCTTTTTCCCGACAAAACATTCTGCCATATGTTTTCTGTAATTTGTAGCCTCGTGCATTCTGTCTTAACAAATAGTTCAACTTAACTTTCATAGGAAAGAAGACGACTCACTCTGTATAATTCAAACCGGTGCGTGCATATGGCCCTTTGGTAACTATTTTATTTATGCTACACTATGTATTGTAACCTAACACTGACTAGGTCTTAAAAATTCAATATTTATATGTATATTTCATATCCCATTATACATATACAAAGAAATAGCAAAAAGAAAGTTCTGTTAAAACTCGATGCACGCACAAAGTAAAAAGTCAAACAGGTTTACGTTCTTTGCCCATACATACACTAGTAGGTACTATGTCTGATATGATTTTCTTTATTTTCGAGGATTGCGTTGCGTCATGAATTTGATAAATTCTCTCTTTTAGGTATGTGTTTGGATACCTAGCTTTTTCACACCATTTTTCCTCTGCTGTCGATTTTAATACACTTTTGACACATTTACTACCACAACTCACTACCATACGACGTGAGAGACTATGTCATTGACAGCAGAGACTCTCTACTTAGTTATTCTACCAGAAAAATATATTTATGCATACGAGTCAGTTTCACGTGTCACTTTACTCAATACGACCTGCAGAATCAACATCGCACACATATAACCACAGGATTTTAGTACTAGCTATGTACGTTCACCATTGTGTATGTAGTATGTGGACATTTTCTATGTTTACAGTGTCCCTACCATGAATGAAATCAGACAAGCGTAAACTTTGTTATTAGTGTTGCCACACAGTATACACAGAGGACATGTCCTACTAGAAAAATCGGGCAGTGCTGAGAAAACGTCAGCAGAGCAATTTATCAAAATATAAAACTCCCCTAGTAAGAAATATCCTCAAAGTGACATTCAGTCTGCTTTGAACCACGGCTGATTTTCATTTTAATTAGAATTAATGACAGAAACGGCTATTCTTTGTGTAATTAACAGCTTTGTCTTCATTCTGATCTGTGCACTAGTATATTAATCGTGACTTTCTTAATTACATTTGATGCCTCATGCAAATGCTACAGACAGATAGACCCCTTCCATGCAGTCCAAGTTGATGTCACATCATAGCCAATAATAACATTCACAGGTAATATTATAAGTAAGTCGCCTTAATGTAAGTCGACAACTATCAGCATATGAATATTAATACAAAATGTCACAGCGTCTTATTCTGTATTCACTTGACTGTCATTACATGAAACTGTGTGAAGCCTTTGTATACATACCGGTACCACAAAGTTTAAATAATATGCATTTGGTTAGATTTAGAAAATAGAGTATAGTAAATAGGTAGGTACTTCATATAGCAGGTACCTATATATTACTAGATAATAGGTAGGTATATTCTATGGGTAGTTTACCACATTATTTGTATACAATGTAAATGAGATATATGAGAATTTATTATCTGTAGTGTATATTTGTGTTGTGTATAAAGGAGTGTGACTAAGAGAATTATGTAACGTAGGTAGTGTGGGTGGGATGACGATTGTGTGTCGACGGGCATGCTGAGAGATGTGTATTGTATATATTCTAATAATTGAAAAGGCTCCTGTCACAGAGTTTCGCACTCGTCGACATCTTACCACTCCTATACAATGTACAAACATACTTTGAGTTTGAACATAGACATCAGTGCAGATTCAACTTGCACTACAATGCATTGCGTTTGCTCTACTAACTACTAGTATATACCTAGCTAGGTACGAGCACTAACACTACTGCCACCCATTTTCATCCATCCATAATAAATAATAGTGTGATGTGATGGTGGTACTAGTAGTGTGCATTGTAGCGGCGAGTGACTGTTCTCCATAATGTAATGTATGTAAAAGGCAATAGGTGTACTGTTCGTCCCTGCATTTGAGATATATTTTATGGAAGCTTTTAGTACACAGAGACATAATAATAACATTAGTGTTATATCGATAGCACATACAGAATCCTTTTATGTGAAATCTTTCATATCCCTTAATGTCTGCTGATGGTGAAAAAAACTCCTGGCTCTTTTACAATAGCTATGTATTTATAATGTAAAGTAAAGCTCATGGAACGCCCCAGCACCTCGTCCTAGTCCTCACCTAGTTATCGATATTTTCCATGTTCCAAAAGGATTTACCTCCATCCATTACGCTAGACGAGCACTGAGCATAGGTACTAGAAATATTAGTAGTAGTGTTACTCGCAGCAGTAACAGTAAAGACGACTAGTACAGACCTATTCCTGGCTGCGGTGCATATGTTATTATTACAGAAACTTTTCTGTGTATTTATTCACGCTCTATTTCCCTTTGAATATTCCAGATTCGCAAAGAGAGAGAACTACTAAAGAAGTAAACCTCTCGCTAAACTTTTGTTCTGTCTCTTTCTCTCTGTATGGTCGTGAACTGAACTCAAACTGTATTATTCAATCATCCGTTTACCAGCTACATTAGTAAGCCTGTGTATATGTAAAGGAAAAGCTATTATTCACAGAAAAATATTAGCGTGTTAAAACCATACAAAGTATAAATGCTTATTGCAATTATTGTGTGCATATTGAATGTATAGGTATAACTTGAATGTGTAAATACATTTATTCGCATAAAACATACAACTATATTGGGACAAGTGTACAAGTACTAGGATTTTGGCAGGTGGCCTGTTTTTTTAAAGGAGAAATAAGTCACAGCTATTACAATATCGATTTTATAACCCAGTCAATATTATAAGCACGTGTAGTATTTTATATTTACACTTTAACGTTATGGGGGATATCATAACACTTCTAAATTACATTTTTACTGTACTATTAGTGTATTCTCCTGCTATGTACATAGATTATTGAAAATAAATCATATTTTTCTTAGCTAAAGATAAAAATCGGCACAAAAGATATAGAATTTGTTCATACCATGTAAGTGAATTCATTGTATAGAAAACCCTGGTACAAGATTCATTCAAGTAGAGGAATTCTAAGCAATAAATGTTTTAAGATTAATTATTTTTAGAGCTATGAAATTTGTCTTTCCAGATTTCTAAGTATTAAAGTGTAAGTGGTTGCAACAAATCATCTTAGAAACTAAACTCATAAGTAGGTACTTTAGTTTACATTACAATAATGCTTGAAGGAAACCTTCACATATAAAAACTTTTTTTTAAACTTTTTTCATCTTATTCGCACACCAAATATGAATATCTGATTTTTTAAGATTATTTGAATTCATATTTATTTTCAGATAGTAAGAGTACAAATACAATTTTATTTATTTAACAAATGTACTGCTCCTGTAGGACGAGGACTATTATGACTTGAACGTAAAAAATTTATGAGATAGTTTGTGATACGTGTGGATTGAAATTTTCTTTGATTTTTCTTCCTCTCGTCCACAATGATGGAATGAACTATTATTTGAGTCGTGGTGAAAGGAGTTGCTACTACACACATTACAGCTTAAGAAGAAATGAATAATGGAGAAAATGTGAATTGCTCTCTCGCTCTTTCTCTGTTTGTGTACACAAATATATGTGATATACAATGGGAATACATAGTGGCAAACAAATAGGAGGCAACACAATGCCATACATCGTTCGTCGTACACAAGAGAAAGCTCACAACACAACACACACGCTAATGACAAATGTGAAAGAGGGAAATGGAAATGACTGTCGTGTCTACACAGTCGAGAGTCAAACCACCAAGTCAAGTATTGCGTGCAAATTTTTTTCTATCTCGTGAGTCGTGAATATCACTTGAATGAACGATTTCTAAAACTGATTTCATTTTCCTGTGCCATAATATATGTTATATATATGTGTGCCAAAGTAACATTGTAGTATTTACTATAATGGTAATGCCACAGTTGCATTATTATACATACTATAGTTTTCTCACACAAAGAAATCATAACATACAAGTCAAATGTACCATTATTAGATAGAGGTATGCACTTACACTTACTTAGTTACATTAGTAGTATGGAAACATACCTTACAGTTGAATGCAAAATACAAAGAACATGTTGAATACAATGTATATTTAATATATAAGGCAACATTGACTCTGGAGAAAATTCTTTAATGCAGTAATGTTGGTGTCATGTGATGAAAATAGATTTTGTGCCCTATTATTGCAATGCAGAGTATTATTATGTATAACAGAACGTATGTGATATATGATATCGACAATGAAACATTTGCTAATATATTTTTTGGCACATATGCAAAATCGAGATTATTATTATTTTGTATACAGTACATTATAGTGTTTTGCTAATGCGTGGAGGTATAATGGGCAGGTGTATATTATGAAGTGAGCATTACTTATGTTATGTTTGGTTGTGTCAGCAGGTGTGTGGAGCAGTAGTTATTTACGCGATTGCTTTCTTTCTCTTTCTTACCTGGGCATTACTGTCAAATATACACGAGGACTTTTATCTATTGTTATCCACTGTTGCTATTGTGTGCTCAGAAAAAATGTGTAACAGTCACAGAACCAAAAGTAGTAAAGAAACCAGCACCAGACCGCACTAAGCAGTCGTTTCAGTTAGTATAGTGCGGGGCTAGTAACTACTACTTACTACTTGGGGAGAAATGTGCATTATAACATAATAGCAGATAGGTATACATTGTTTACATTTTATGTGATACTGGTAATGGTAATGGTAGATGGAAGAAAGATAATACGTTTCTTTGAATGGGTTTCAAGCAAAAGCTTTATTTTCTTGGAAATCCTAGTAATTACACTCTGCGATGAAAACGAGAACATAATGGAGTAGTTGCTGGGTGAAGGAAACCGAAAATTGAGAGACCCTGAGTGAAAGATGCGTTCGGTAAATACTGTGTACTATAAAAATAGTATTCCAAGCTCCATCTCAAAATATACCTGACGAATTGTCTACAAAGCAAACAATCTGATTTTCCTTTTGTTTGAGGCATGTAAAAGGATTCATTCATACACAAAGTAACTTGAGGAATTGACTTTTCAATTTACTTTCAAGGTCTTCTTCTGATCAACAATTTCGATAATTTGGAAGTACCTTATTTGAAATTGTTTTCCCCTGTATACTATTTGTCCCGATGCATTTACTGACAGTCTGGGTGATGAAATGGAAATCATGAAAGTAAAATGGAAACAAAATATTTATAATGCAAGTGACAGAAAGCAATTAAATAAGCCATGCAATGGTTTATGTTGGGACAAATTATTTGTATCATGTTTACCAAGTTCAATGTAGAAAACAATGTTCCACTGTTTATACGCAATATGATGTCCTATTGATTTTAGTCATATAGTGATAGTGAATAATAAAGTTAGTTTTCGGCCTTTACCTGTCTGTATAGAAATTTAAGGTTTTCTACAGCAGCCTTGAAAGCTTTTTTTGGTGCATTTAACTTTGAATTGTTGGAAACTAGAAATATAAACTTTTTTGAGACTTATGATTGTAGTTGAGTTCTTGAGTTTATCCAGTCTCAGTTACTAAATGTACTTATGGTACTTACAAGTGGGAGTGATATCCTAAATCACACTTTGCACAGACTGAAAGTGTGACAAGGAAAGTCCGTACTTAATTTAATTTATTTTCCTTGAATTGTGCTTCACTGCATGGGAGAGATTTGAAAGTAAACATCTGCACAGGTTACAAACACGAAAGAAACTTTGCTCACATTTACCTGCTACTATTTATATAAATCTTTACACACCTTGAAATTGTAAACAAAGAGAAAGCAAAAGCCTGTACTTCATGGTCAACAACTTCATGCTGCAGAAGCCAGCGCAATGAGATATCTTTGCTCCTTCTCTTTTCAATAGGTACCAGTTGTTGTACTCGACGGGTAAATGCATTTTGAAACTGTAATAACGCTATATCCATCTTTTTCACAGTATATTCTTTCATTCATTTCCTCCTACCTGACACACTCGGCCGTATATTACAAATAATTTTACTTGAATGCACTTTCGCCATTTAATCCAGCTGCAAACATTAGAAAATGATACCGTAATATAGTAAATCCAGTGTTTAAACAACAAATCCTTTGTATTACGCCCTAAAACGGATTTTATAGTATAACTATATGTGTTAATGGTATTTACACACATACAGCCGAAATGCATATACACACTACACGATTTACAAACCCTGAAAACAGTAACAAGAGTAACAACTTATTACCGCCACCGGTGCTTACTTACATTTTCTTTATCAAATTTATTATGTATGAGATATCGTTACATTATGTTGGCTATAAGCACTGAATTTTATTTACTGTGCCGTGCTTAAGTAAGTGGATGTATTTTATTATGAGTCAGAACAATTCATAATAATAATGTACCAAGAAATCAACATTTAATTTCCTTGGCTTTAGTTCTTGTTATTCACATACTAGTTAAGTAGTAAGTAGCACTTAATGTAATGGATAAGAAACAAGTTATATACATGCTACATACTACATACAGACATAATATCAAAGACTTAACTAACAGCTCTAGGCTGTAAGCTTCGTTTAATATGCAATACGCAGTAAATACATTGTTTTACGTGTGTAGTATAAGGTCACGATTTGTTAGAAATGCCACTTAAGAAGTTAAGTAGGTAGGTAACTAAGACTGCAAAAAGTATTGAAATGTGTTTTAGAAAAGTTGTTGCTGTGAGCTATAAGACCTACCAACCTAAGCAGATAATTTACTGATTTTATCCAGAGTGTATTTAATACACGAACTGTTTATTGCTGTGTTTCTTGTTGCAGTTCGTGTCGAATGTTACAAAGTCAGGGAATTAAATTAAGCAGGTACTTTCACTCACCATAATATAATTCGCTTTTTTACAATCTTTGCATTTTTGGCCAGCACACATAATGTGAATGTTATTTGCGAGTAGTTTATGTAAGAGCTGTTATACTAACTTTGAAAAAGTGGAGCATTATAGCTTTTTGGTGGTGTTAAGTGTATTTTGAACCCCTAGAACCTGTACAGTGTACCTAATTGGGTTAATTATAGTTTCGATTTTCCAATCTAACGACTACACATAATAAAATTCAAACCGGAAATTATTGGTAGGGAAAAGTGGCTGTATGTATGCACATTCCTTCTCGTTCGTTTTATATACAATATACGTCTGTAGTCTGTACATATAGAATGGTATTTGATATGCATGGCATTTTATCATTTATGTCGATGCGTTGGCGATAAATGTTTATTGCATATAAAGTGTTTACAATGTTCTCTTATGTCGTTGGGCCTAATACAATATAATATACTTTGTGTATTATGTGTCGTATAATGTGCCATGTAGATTGAAATCCTTTTCCGAAACCAAGTGGAGAATGGATTTTTAAAGGGTGGCAATAACATTTCCAAAGACCGTTAAGGAAATCTCTTTTTGCACACTATTTACAGTAGCCGAACAGTGAGGGAATAAATAAAAGACTTTCTTCCACTCTAGTTACAAGAAGAGTCGAGAAGAGAGAGAAGTCAGAAAATAATAACTCCAACTTCGTCCATATGGCATGACGACTTCTTATCTGCAGCGTTGACTCCATATGGAAACAGTCGTGGCAATACACGAGCAAAGGTTTTTATGATCTTGCACAACACGTTAATTAGTTTGTTAAGTATTTTACGACGATTCCTAACAATTCATAAAGATTTCCAGGAAGTGGCAGTAATATTTGTAAATGCTCTTGTGGTATTTCTAATGTATGGCCATATTGTGGAAGTGCATTACCCTCTTCTTTGCTTTAATGTGGCGAAACTGGGTGGAAAACACTTGAGGATGATTATAGTTCAAACATAACGATTGACAGTCTCTTTTCCACCGCACTTTGTGTCGTGTACAAATAGTAAGCTCTGAAGAGCCAACACGTGGCAAAGGAGAAAACCACATTAAATGACTCAAGGAAATGAGTGCAAAAGTCATTTTGACATTTTGGGATGACATGGGTGTAACCTCATACCCAATAGCATAGGGATACAAACCATTTCTGTCTTATGTTAGAGTATCTGTAAGCTTATGTTCTTTATAATAGTTTTGCTCGCATCATGTCACAAGCATGGAATACTACAAACACACATGTATTTTGATAATTAGTTATACATTTTACATAAATTAGGTAAGAAAATTCTCTAGCTTGTGTTTCTTATATTCAAGTATATTATGCATCTATATATAATAATTTCATTTGCTAAAAAAAACTATTTAATTATCAGGATTGCAAGAAACAATATTTATGTATAAATTTAACATTATTATACTATTATACATTATACGTACATTTAGTAATAATGTTACACTGAAAGCAATAGGGAACGATTGGATCTGTTACCTTAAGATAAAGATTGTAAAATACGTGCCGGTAAAATTTGCTAATTGGATTCAGTCTGTGACACAGAACACATTCCAGTTTTTATAAGTAGCTACCTTATTTGTTTATTTTCACGACATCATCTCGTTGTTTCATTATCTGAAATTGCTTTTTCAACAACAAAATTTCCTTTTCTACCACTATTGTTCATTTTTCTTTGTACAGTAATACTGTACTAGACATATATAAAAGTAGATACCTATACCTAAATAAATACGGTATTTGGGTGTTTTATCATGTAGTGAAACACAGGACAACGGGAAATTTTACACACTAGTGAATAGTTAGCTTGTAAAATAGAGAAGGCTAATTTGTATTGAAGTGATTCAGTTCTTGGGGCCCACAAGCATAGCAATCTAAAATAAGGCATCTTAGCTTTGTTACCACAAAGAGAATCGGGAAAGAGAGCAAAGTCAACTTGGTAGTGCACTAACTGCTAATACTTCTTCTAGTCTCTCCGTATAACTAACTGAAGTGGTTTTTCCTCGAGAAAGTTTCCTTTCGTTTCACATTTCGATTATCGAGTGCGTTGTACTTTCACGTCCACTTGGGCGTCTTCTTCTTCTCTTCCTCATTCTGTTTTCCATGCAGACAGAAGAGGAGAGTCAAATGAAGAAGAAGCCTTTACAATGGTAAATGTGTATATACTGGCAGTACAAACACCAAAGAAGGTTATTCACACACACTGTGTGGCAGTTTTACAGATCTGCGTAGAATTCCATGCAGTATATCTTTGTGTATCACCGAGAAACCCAGAGAGCATACCTATTATGTACAATTTACAATTGTCTGTAACTGTTGTAGTCTCTACGAGAAGTGCATAGAAATAGCTTCATATATCTTAGAACTCAAAACTACTAGTACCCCAGTACTACACAGGGTTTATTTGATACCAAAGATATATATGCAACTTGAACTGCTAAAGCATACAACACTTTTCAATATGCATCTTATACGTAGTAGTTGTACTAGAAAGTATATGAGTCGATTTTGCTTCACAACTTCCTCCAACATAGCAAAACTCCCATTCAGTTCGTCTGAAATTAAATGAGGTGAAGGAAAGAGAAAGCTAGCCCATTCTATTTTCTACTTGAGTTTAAAAAGCCGTTCGTTTAGAAATCGTGGCATACTTTGTGCCAATCCTGGGGTGTGTGTAGACATTCTTCTACTAGATATATAGAGATTCTCTACCACACTCGATCGACTGCTGATTATTACAGTAAATGTGCTTCTGCTTCGTCTGGCCCAATACTAATAGCTCCTTCGCATTACTACTAGTAACTCTCTCTGGTTCTCTCTTTTCAATACAATATACTTATTATCATGTTGCTTTCTTTCTACATGGTAATACTCTAATAGTAGTTGAAAATGATTGTTTCTATAGTGAAAAGGTTGCTCAACTCAATTTTCAAAAAAACACCTATCCTTTGTGTTCTGCATTGTACATACATACACTCCATACATACCCATACATAACATTATTTCGTGGGCTCTAGTTGTTAGAAAGCCACATCACACACACAGAAACAACTTTGACGAGCCAGCACAAAATCTACGTGCCAACAACCTAGTTTCCAATTTGCAATTTGTAACATGAAACCAGAGAAATTTCGTTTCTCTCTGTACTGCTGCTTTGCTAGATATACTTGTGCAATAAAATACTGCTATTATTATGGCACTACTACTAACTACCCCTTACCACTACAGAATAACAGACACTTGCATAATGTGTATGTGTGTATGGATGTGTGGCTATGTAAAATGGCAATGTGTATGTATTATACACGTGGAGCTACTAAGTATGTTGGTTTTTGGGTAGGTTAAGTAGTAGCACTACATTCGTGAGCTTTATTGTTACATATAAATGAGTAGGAAAGGAACTGACGAGTGAGTGAGTGAATCTTGCGGCTCCTGACAATACACGATGAAAATAGCTGCAGCATTCAGAGCAGATCTCTCTTTCTCGCACTCTCTCACTCACTCTCTGGTTTTATATTCTGTACTCCTGCTGCACTTAAAACATTTAAACTAAGGCCTGCTCTATGCACATCAAGTCAAGTGTGTATTATTACAAAGGCAAGAACTTGATATTTATTACCCTTCAAACACTAAACGGAATCGAGAGGTAAGTGGATGTGGTGAACTATTAGCAAAATACCAACGTATAGTAGAATTACTGTTTCCGCTAATACTTACGTGGTTCTCATGCGCTTTTGGTTTTATTTCAACCCAGATGTATACTACGAACATGCTATATAGTATATAGGTATACTTGTGCAAAAATGTTACAGACAGTAGTACATACCAAGCTACACAATGAAGGGTACTCTTGAGTCTTGAGGTATTTCAATGGATGCCGGATGGAAGGATTTTTTTCTATATTCTACTGTTGAAACGAGCACAATGCTCAATTCTGTGCAAAGACAGGCCTCTTGAGTATATAGCACAGTCTTGTTAGTGTGCTCCATATTATTGCAAGTATCAGGTCAATATACTAATACCAGCAGTAAAAGAAGACATAGTGCTAATTGTGAGTAATAATACTCTCTCGGAATGTACACGTAGAATTAAGCCACTGCGACTACCATTCTCGCCCAGATTATTATTGTGTCTGTGTAAGGTGTAATGTTAACGTCTACGCAAAGATGCAGTTGTAGATAGGACTGCTACAGTAACTTGTTCTTCTATTGTGTGCTATCTGCAGGTATAACCCACATTTATTTGCTAAGTCATTTTACGTCACGTCGTATTGTTCGGTAAGAGAGAGAGAAAGAGAATACCTATACACGGATTAAATATAATAGTTAATGTGCTTTATAATATGTCTTTGTGGTCCCAAGGTTTGTATAGGTATTGTATTATTTGTACGGGGAATTTGTAGGACTAGCTTACAATACCTATACTATGACATTGTAGGTCAACGCACCACTAGAATAGGTGGTAATCCGACATAAGCAATGCAGCGTGAAAATGAAAACCTGAAAGGCAAACCGAAGGACGAGATAAAGTTGAAGGAACGGAAATTACAGGAACAAATCGAAATTGAGAAACCATAGCGGGTTGCTACGAAATTGAGAGTGAAATGCAAAGATCTCTCCGGAATATTTTGGTCAGGTTCATTTTTAAGTAGCAAACACAAAGTTATCCTTTGTACATGAAAGCTCTAATATTGTATAATTTATTATTAATGTATTATGAATCTGTTCATACTAACACATCATTTATAATATTTATGTTTGCAAAAAATAATTCAGTGTCAACAATGAATAGGTTCTTCAGTTATTGATTTGTCTTATAAGAGGTTAAATAAGTTAAAAACAAAAGTCTACTAACAAATATTCAAGATTCCCAAACCTAAAACTTTGTCAAAAATGAATTTCTGTTTGCGAAATTGTTCCATTCATTATTCTTGTACTACTAAAAGCTAAAATGTGGTTTCTCCTCTGTTTGAGAAATGTATGGCTTAGTAAGTTAAGTACACAGTGAGAAAATAAGGAAACATCAACTGTTACGATTTATACTGTCGGCTTAGTTGTACATGAAGGGTATCTTTGGAAGTGGCGATGTTAGTTAGTTAGTATGGGGCAGGGAGCTTTCAGCCGACTAAATCGTGAATTGCGTGCAAAAAATTACTGCACAATCCACCTGAGACGAGACACGGTACACGTTCAGCCTTATTTCTCTCTGGGTTATGTTATGGATTACATCGTATTTCTTTTAAGATTATAAATGTGAATGAAAGCAGCTATATATAGGTACAGTACATAGGTATACCAAATACGTCTAGGTAGGTACTTATTAGAGCATTTATTTTTCTTTTGGGCTTTACAGCTACCTACCGAGTGTGGGCCATACTTCCTATATATCTAAGCTACGTATATTAAATTCTCACTTCAGCTTCTACTCATCATCGAGGCATTACGGAGTGTAGTGCATGCGTCTTCAGCCACACAACACCCGGTGGATTTGGTTGCGGGAACAAGTGGAATGGGATTAATGTAAGACCATAATACCAGAATTTTAGAATTTTGCACACACACAACACCTCCACAGCTACAAGGCTATGCTATAAGTATACACAACACAACTCTGCACTAATACTTCCTTTGCACACTACATATAAATTAGAATCGAATTGAGAGTCCCGTGTGCTGTATCAAGTCCACAACTACTTTCTCCATAGTTTATCTTTAGATTGAATTTTTTCTTGACATTCCTAAGGATCCCATCTTTTACTTTATCTCATTCTCCCATTACAACTGCAACACTGCCACTTTGGTCGCAGTACTATAATACTTGACTAAAGTAATTCTACACACATACGTGCATAGTAGGAGAAAGGAAATAGATTGCGTTGTGTCTCACACAAGTAAAGATTCATGTGAGTGATCTTCTGAAATAATACGAAAACTGCGTAGCAGATGCCTGCGTAAAATCATATGAAATCGCAATGTGTGAAGAGAGAAAAGGGGGAGAGAACAAGAAAATAAAAGAGTTCAGGAGAAATAAGAAAAAGGCATGTCAATGGCAAATCGGATTTTTATATATGAATCGATGCCACGAAAGGCTCTAAAACACGTACATTTACAGATATATACAAAGATAATCTTTATACGCCAACACATAGAAATATAACCACTGTATCCGAATCTAAAGAGGAAACCAAAAGTAACTCAAGATTCAAGACAAAAATACGAAAATAACATCAAGAGTTAAGACAGCTGCTTTGGCTCTCGCACCAAGTAGCCAGGGAGAAACAGAGACAGAGAGAGTCGTTGTGATGTGTGAAAGCAAAAAGGAAATCAAAGACCAGCGTCCACACACGATGCAAGGCAGGATGCGATAAGGAAGGTTTCGTCCCATCCAAACCCAAACAATCCGTTTGAGCTGATTCAACCGTAATCCACACACACACACATACAACTGTGGACTTAGCTTGACTTGTTACACAAAACACAATGCAGGCATTGCTCAAGCAATGCAATGTACTAAAAGTAACACCACACACTACTACTACTACCCACTCACTTCTTTTTCTAACAAACAGCCGTACACAGAGCTCACCGCAAAAATCACACTACTGCCAACGTAAAATCCATGTATACTTATATTGATTGTATTTAGACATGTGGTAATAGTATAGCTATATACTTAACCTTATGCGATATGCTACAAATACTAAACCTTACTGCATGCCTTCAGAGACTCAAAATCAAACTATAAAGAAAAAAACAGCAAAGAAATTGTAAGAGAAAACTCACGAGAAAAGGAAAGAACTGCGTAATCAGAGACTTTCTCAGATTTCGGTTGAAAGAAAGAAATAATAAATGGATTCAATATAAATTCGACGAGCTCTCACACACACACTTCACTCTCATCAGCACACACTTTTAGTTTCACTGTGCTTGTTCCTAACAAGTAGTATACTACATGTATGTATGTTGTGTTGCACACACACACACGGAGGTTGGCGACTTGGCCGATGAGCTGATCAGTTTGTGTTGTGGGTGGTTTGCCTTCCTTGTGTTCTGTGGTTATGTACGATTGGAATTCTTACTCTTCGTGCCAACAACATTCAATTCAATTCTACTCGATACCACTACTAACGAAACGAACTTCTACTTCTACCATTTGTACTTTGCCATTGCGAGTAACCCTCTATACACAGTTTTGTGTAGATTTAGTTTTGCCTCTCTCTCTTTCTGAAAGACAGGAAGACGGAGAGAGCGAAAGCAATACACCATGAACCAAAAGAGCAAACCAATTCAAACCAAACGAAAGAATCTCTCATTTTCTCTGTAAACCACAAGGATGAGATAAACTGAAATTCTTGTTCTCAGTTTCATTCTCTCTCCTAGTATTTAGATCCAGCTTAGAATTACTTTCGTTTCGCTGCCAAATAAAAGACACCATTCATTCATTCACAGTTGTTCCAAGTGAAAAATAATTGCTCTCAGAATTTTTCCTTGCAACCTAAGTATTAAGTATCCCTCAGGACGAGGAAAACGTATATTGGAAATACAGTACTTACTATATAATATATAGCATATATGCCTATGTCCTATACCTATATATTTTACCTTATATAGTAACTTGGATATTCCAACAAAATTTCACTTTCACATAAAAGAAAAGTCTTGTACACACAAAACCAATACCTACTATAAAGGAACATCTGCCAGATCTTTGCAATAGATGATATGCTATGAGAAAAGAAAAAGTAGTAATTTTCTCAAGTCCCCACCACCGCTTACATTCTTAGTCTGGCTTATAAGAACATCTGTAAGTTAGGGTACCTATACTAATAGTGGGAGGGTATCACACAGTGTGGTTTCGTTTGATTACGTATGGCATTCCACTTTCCCCAAAAGCAAGCAGATGGTCCTATACGTAACGTATATTACATTTAAAGAGAAAACGACAGTAAAAGTAAAGAAATGCCACTTATCACACCTAAGTGAAAGGCCGGCACCTTAACATTGACTCGTGTACTTTGTATTTCCTATAGTCATTCTACTGGCAGTTGCTTCAAGGTTTTGTATTATTTTGTTTCATGTGTGCGGTCTCATATATTTATTTAAGTAAATACAAGCAGTCTCAGTCAGTGCGTTACGATGTAATACCTGCTGCCTGCTGTATTACTCGTGTGTTATTATAAGATACGTCTTTACGCGGTTCCGCTTCACTTCCACAAACATAGGGACACGAAAGGTAAAAACACGCATTTCAAACGGCACAGCACACGTTACCCGTAAAGGAGTATAGGAAAGAGTGTCTATATAGACATTCAACGACGAGATAAATTGTATCTTTCCAACCTCCGCATTTGGTACTGTCTCGTTATCAATTCATCACGAGCACGCTAAGCAAGCTGGAGAGATGAGAGTGAACTTATAACTCACCGTGCAAAAAGAAAGTCGAGTTTATAGTTTTCCGGCTTAGACTTCAACTTTTACATAAAGATAGTAGCAGATAAGACGTATATTTAGAGAAAGACACTCTAGAACTAGTACCTACTATTCTAGTAGAATTGTAACTAAATATATATTGAACATACGGCTTTCTCTCCTTCTCTCTCTCTCAATTCTCTGTGTTTCCTTCGTTACACTCGATAGACATCAGAACTCGCACACAGAACTGCTCAGAGAATTCGGAATCGAGAAGGAATCATCTGGAATTGGAATTCAACGAAATACAAGAAGTATAGAAGTAGTGAAGGAGAGAGAGTGAGAGAGTAGTAGAGAAAGGACGCACGAAATTACTGAAGCACCCGAGAGATCTGAACTACTGTCCTTTTCCATCCTAACCTGTCGAAAGCAATACAATCTAATGTCTCTTACAAGAAAAGACAAGACAAAAGCAGCAACCCACAGTTCCTCTTATTCTCCCAATACCAACCAACCATGCACAACCAACAACAATCTACAAGAAAGCAAAGTCGAGAAAAGAAAAACGCTACAAAAAATATCCTGCTTACTCAAGCTGAACTGGACCGAGCCGAGGTACTAAGCAACACTGTAACTCAGTCAAGCAGATTTGTGTATAAATAAAAGCAAGTGTGTACTATTTCAAGCCTATGTACAGCACCTATACATTGATATTTTATGGCATTTTACATCAACACGTCCCAAGTCACGACACATCTTTTCACTTTAATTAAATAGTAATAGTAATAATAGTAATAATAAATAATAATAATTAGGGTGAAGTCTACATAATATGATGAACTGAATGCTAATAAAGTGTAAAAGCCGATGTGACGCCACTAAGGCGGTCTTTTTCTCACTCTTTGGCAGAATATTCCAAAACACTTTTGTCACTAAAACTGAAAAAAAATTCTGTGGTTTAGTCAATTAAAAGTGACATAAATAAACAAAGCACTCATAGGTAATCCAGTTAATCAGTGTAAACTGTACACAATTATTTAAAAATGTGAGAAACATACAGCCATAGTGAAGGAGCTGGAAACCGACCGCCTAAGTTACGTCACATCGGTTTTCTACTTTTTCGTAGTATTCAGTTCACCCTATCTATACTTCACTCTATTATAGTCAATACAATGTAAACTTATTCTCGTCACGTGGTGTCCCGTAGGCTTGATGTGTGCCGTGTGTGTCGCTGCTGTAATATTACAAACATACAGAGCAAGCACGCCGTTCCTAACTTACACTACTTATATCAAAAGTATAGATAGGTGACGTCAGAGACCAGGGTTAGGGTTTAATTGAGAATAATAATAAAAAAATTCTTCACTATTGACAAATTACACGACTCTGATAACATTTCTTCTAATCATTATTATATCCTTAAGAATTATTAACAGATTCCACATACTCAACAAAGTCTTTAAGTCGTATTAAAAGAGATTCAACGTATTCAATGAACAAATCGACATATTCATGAATGACATAGAACATACATCTGATGTCTTTTCACATAATTGGGTGTTACATTTTTTACATCAGATGTCAATAAAAGAGGTATTTTACCGTAAAACATAAAATCGTGACATTTTTTGCGATACGCACGAATTTATCCATTTTATGTAGATTTTTGCTCGAATTTGCTCAATTTTAGGCGTGATAATATGCACATTTCTACCTCATGTTTCGCGTTCCCCCCTCGAAACCAAATTCTAGCTACGCCTACACTCAGAAAAAACTCAGAGTAAGGGAATAATGGTAAATGCTAAATCCTCGTAATGGTGGAAATAATTGAAATAT
>JAQFYB010002877.1:0-22056 GCA_034694085.1 Pogonognathellus longicornis | reverse complement strand
TACGTGCAACTAGTAGTAGACTACTAGACAATGTAATACTACCTACTTCAACTTGAGAGACGGAACACTAAACTAAACGGCAAGGTTCGAGATACTTCTATCTATAAAGTGATTCACGGTTAGGTTAAGTTTATATAGTTGATTTGGCATCTGGATGATGAAATGTCGCTATTTGTGATAATGTGAGTAAGTTGAGCTCGATAATATCTAAAGCTGTTAGTTGAGTTGTGTATAGAATTAAGTTGATGTGAACACAAAAGTAATACTGTCTGATGGTATCTTATAGACACCTTTTTTGTCGCTCTCTTCTTCCCTTCTCATTTCGTCCTTATACTTTATTATTCACAGTATTACTACATATACACTCACATACAAATTCACAGAATCACAGGCAAATAAATACTAGTGGAGGAGAATATTGTTGTTGCAATGATGTATGTATAATATATTATACTATACTATCACTACTTATATTTACATATACAGAGGAACAATATCCGAAAGACAGCACAGTGTGTTTGTACTTAACTTTGTGTATGATACCTACATACACTTTAGTTCACGTTACATAGTTTTGTGCATGTAATTTGAGAAAGTCGTGGTGTAGTATAGAACATATCTCGTAAAGCCAACGAAACTAAAGTGTCTTCTACAAAAGGAACTTATTAAAGCAACAGAGTCATAACTGTCTTGTCTTGTTTTCTTCAGAAGAAACTATGCATGAAACTTTACACAACACACGATAGATAAGAGTGTATTTATTAATTTCTGTTAGTTATCTGTGTGAATCTGTACTTATCTTTATTATTGGTATTTTACTATATATACAAGTACAAATATTATACATACGGTTTGGTTTGTGTCTTTAAGTAATAAAGTACTTCTCTAGTACGTGTTTACGTCTGCATTAGCAGCTTTTACTTCATTGCCATTGCAATGTCATTACTTAGTACATTATTAAGGGTAGTGGTAGTAAAGTACAAGATTGGTGAATGTAAGCTGATTTGACTATATTTGAGTTTAATTGCAATTAGTACTAGTTTGTAAGTGTACACTGCGATTTCATGTGTGTTTTTTTCTTTTCTAACGTGTAATTATAGGGAAAGAGAAGTGACATTTGTGCTTCAAGCTGGGAGAGTGACGAAGATAACAACGAGCCTCGTAAGAAATATCGAAGACTTGGAGACTCTCCATTGCAAAGTGAACAGGAGCAAAGGAAGAATCAAATCATTGTTGTTGTTCGAGGGTCAGAGAGATTTGTGCCGGATATCTTAGATCAACAGTCCGTCAGTAGTACTATTTCTCATTGCGACCAATTTCTCGAGAAGGACAACGGTGCAAGTGTCACGGACACTACAAAGAACGGCGTTCATGAATATTGCTGGGTCATGGGACAAAGTCATGATACCGAAGGAGACTACAACCAGTCGGTAAGAGAACTTTTTCATTTTTTTCTCTTTAACCTGTAACCTACAAAATGCTCATCTTTATAAATAAGTGGAAGGTTTTTGTGCGCAAAAATGTTTTGTTAATTTTCTTGCCTAATTTTGGGAATAGGTTATGGGATTAGCATAATTTATGCTCACAAAAATTTTCAAGTAGTGTTGGTGGTTTAGATTTTTCTTTGTTTTGACTGACAGAGGTTGGGATTTGGGACTGATGCAAATTGGTTGCGATGTATATTGCCAAGGAGTGGAAAAAGTAGTCAGGGCTTATTCGTTTATCTTCATTTATTATTATTATATACTAGGACTACTTTGAATATGCAAATGCAATTGTAATTACAAAGAAATTATATACATGCATACACAACACACTGAAGTAAATTACGTGAGTTGTTCTTGATTCTTGACTTTGCATATTATTATTTTCTGTTAACTCTCCATGTACTTCGTTGTATAAGCATGTCAGGATTACAGACTTACAAGTGTTTCATATCATGTGCTCATGCTGATAAAGCATGCATGTATGTGCAGAGCGTATTTGGTGAAATTAGCAGGTAATTATCAGACAAGGTTATCATTATGTTTTTTATTCAATTATATTACAATATTATGGGCACATCAGACATCAAGTACAGCAAAAATTGTTTTAATTTACAACTCAATTTGAAGTTGCAGTTGCAATGTACAAGTATTTGCAAACAGAGCCTCGTATGTCCTACATGTTTTTAATTTTAATTTATGATGTCACGTTTATCAAAATGCAATTAAAATAGAAATCAAAATTCTCCTGACAGCATCTAGCAGCAGGCTGCCAGATAAATTTGCAAATAAAATTAAACGCAAAAACGCGACAAAAAATTGCATGAAGGGATTGTAGAGATGTGAGATTGGAAAGACTTTTAGAAAAGAAGGCATAAAATCTTTATGAAGTCGTAAGTGCTTTAGAAAGGAACCGATGCGTGAGTTTTTATGCGAATGTGCGTATCTCGTGTTTTGTGTAGCAGAGCATAAGTGTCGCATTATTTGTCACATGCATTCATCTGACGTTTACTTGTCAGAGTCTTTGTTTGCATGAAACGAAACGGAAATCCAAAGTATGACTGTTGATTTGAGTTAAGTTGACTGTCTTGTATTTGTGTAGGTATATATTAGTAACATACTGTAGTCGTGTCTTAAAGTTAAGTCTCGTGTAGTGAAGGTAGGATTACAAAATGAGATAATAATATACAGAGAGATTTATACAAAGTTGTATTATGTATGTATGTAGGAAAATGTTACTAGTTCTTGTGGTTTTTTGCTGGAATGGATGTAGTACAATAGAGGAACTATTATAAAGAAGTACAAACACGCATAAATGGATTTACTACACGAGTAAAGACTAAAGAATAGAGCGTTAAGGAAGGAACTTGTCACTTTCTCTCTCATGTGTTTTGTTTCGCTTCTCACTCTTAAACTTCCCTTCCCTGTCTTTGCATATACAATCAGATACGACTTTACTTATACTCAAGTTCTTTTTTTAAAGATTACAAGACAATACACCATAATATAGAAGATGTATGTTTGCAGTGTATTTGTGTAGACATATAATGAATTGATTTTTGGCAAGAGGTCCAAGTAAGTAAACGAGTATTTCTGTATGTACATTGCTATGCTATCTGTACACAGAGAGTTGATATAGTGTTTTCTTATTTTGTGTAATAAATGGATGGGTTGATATTATATTGGGATTTGTTTGAGATAGTAAATATACAAATAGTAACGCTAAATGTTTAATGTGCTTGTTTAATGGGTGGTTGACTCCAGTTGAGTTGAGACAAAGGAGAGTGTGTTATGTTTTTTCTGTTTTATTTTGGTTGGTTTGCATTTGATTTAACACTTTTTTATTTTTGTGATTGTGTGTAGGACTCTCCCGTGCCGAACTCTGTCGTCGAGAGTAATTTCGATGGGAGTCTCAGTGTCGGTATGGAGAGAAGCAAGTTGAGTCCATCCATCTCACCCCCACTAACGTCAATTCAGTATCTTCAGCACGAACAAGTGGTTCCGAAGAACATCTCCACTTACTATTTCAAGCATAGTGATACGGAGCCTGAACTGAATCAAAATAACATTTTCCAATATAATGAAAGCGTGGAGAGACTTTGCTCTACTGTAGAGACTTCGTCTCATATTATTAACCAGCTGGATATCCGAACAGTGAATGATACTACAGCGTGTAACAAGCCCGTGATCATCTGCCAAAAATCACGCGTCGCTTTGGACTTTAGCCAAGAATTTGAAGTCGACGGGAAGTCTGTGAATAGTTGCGACGATATAAGCTTTAGCAGTTGGGATTTAGATTTGGACATGGAGGAACATCAGGATCAAGACATGATGGAAATCGGAGGGAATGAAGAACAAGATCAACTTGTGGAGAATAATAGTTCACATTTATTACCCAAGTTGGACGAAATCGAAGAACTGGTTCAGAACGCCGAGCTTCTCGTTGTTAAGTTGTCGAGGTCAAGGAGAGGTGTTGAGTGTGTGAACTTGCCTGTTGAGTCTGCATCGTCGGACGAAGATGAAGAAGAAGAAGATCGTCTTGAGGAGAAGAATAAGTTGATTGTTCCACATGGAGCTGTAAACGACGAGGGAAATCCTGTTGCAACGCTAATGCATCTACCACAAACAGCATTTACATCCACTCCAATCAAAACTGCAGTGAGTGCTTCGACAATTGGCTACCCCTTAAGGAAATGCAGTGGGAGCAACAGTGTGACAACACCTTCAAGCAATGCACCATTGGCTAATATGAAGAGTGCAACGATCACAATGGATGTCACCAATCCTGTTGGGGCAATTGTTGTGTTGGAGGGTGAAAGCGTTCTTCTCTCACCTTCTCAGTCAGCTGCTACAACCGCAACATCCACAACAACAAACACAACCATTAGCAAAACATCCAAGAAAAGTTCGAGAGTTCGTCAGTGGATTCGTGCGCATAATAATACGGACATTGTCGTCGATCAAAAGGTAACTTTTTATTAGCTATTCAATCAATATTTCACCGTGTGAATTCATTTTCGGCAAATCATCTGCGAGCCATCAAGCAGCGAGCATCAAAAGCAACGAGACTCGCTAGATGAGATTTTCTAATAAATTAAATTAATTCACAATTTATTTATGCACAAGAAAACACAATAATGTACCTACCTAGTACCTACTGTCATGAGAATTTAAAGGAAAGCAAAGAATGGGCATAAATAATTTATGTACCATATTCAGTCTATATGAGCACGTGTTGTAAATGAAGATTTTGTTCTTTGTTGTCGTGTCAAATCGTGATCGTGAGTTTAGTCGTAATTGAGCATTCAATTTAGTTAGTGCGGCTTGGCTTAAGTTACATTAGCTATGGAAGATTAAGTTACACTCAATTAAAGGGAATCGTGGAAAATGTAATTTCATTAGACTCAGACACAGAGAGAAAGAGAGAGATTTACAGAGACACGCATGATATTTTAATTGAAAACTTTTCCTTTGACAATAATCTCATCAACACAAGCGTATTGCTTGGTAGTGCCTATATAAATACGCATTGCGTTCCTTTGCGCTGCGTATTAAAGTATTCTATTTCAATTTAGTCCTGTCATTCATATATATGGTTCCATAAAACACTTGTGTTTTGTGTATAGGTAAGTACCTGGCTTTACTTTGCTATACTTCTTTCAAGAAATCGTTTAATCATTGTAAGTAGAATGTAGTGTGACTCAACTTAAAACAGCCAGTAAGTGGTAATTGATAAATCTATAGGGTGGAATACAACGTTGACCTCTTTGGAAAGGGAAACCTTTTAGTTTTATTTATAGTCTTCCTTGTGTCATTATTTCCGGTATTTTCTCTCTCCATACTACAACTATTATGATGACTATGAGCAATGGCATGTGGTGATTTGACGAGAATGCTCTCTCAAGAACTTTTCTTTCGCGTGTCTATGTATGTGAACATTAAACAAGGTTCATACTAGCATACTGTAACTATAACGTCATTTTTATAGATGGGTTTAGTTGATACACATCTATAGGATTCGCAGTATCCGTATTGCTGTATGTACAGCATGTACTCACTCATAAATAAATAGGTCCGCTCCATATATATCTGTACGTACTCACATACAACTTAAAAATCATACCAGTTTTCATTTGAAATGCTTCTACTATGTATTAGCTCATGTTAGATGCTACATCTACAAAAAATTAGCTATGTATGTGAATCTGATAGCAAATTACAGATACTTACAAAGATACGGGCTAACTTAAGAGTTTTGTGATGTTGATTAGAATATCTAAGAGTGTGGTTTGTACTTTGGTGTTGTTTAAGAGAGCAATTGAAACAGCACATAGAATGCATACAGTAGAGTACTAGTCAAAGAATAGAAGTTGTATTTTCTGTCAGGGACTTCTCGAGGTAAAGCAACAATTCTACTTTTCTTTGTGTTTGCTAAATGCTAAATTGATGCTAATTGTTCCAATCCAATTCAAAGCCTTTGCCGTTGGCATACGAATCCTGAACTTTGAGTTTTTTCGTGTGCTTTGTGAATGGGAATGAGTACTTGACGTTATTAAGCGCTGAGCTTGAGTACATTAGCTGGCAGTTTTAACGCATAAAATAATCGTTTAGGAGATAAATGAAGTGCATCAGTACAGATATTCTAAATTAGTTGTACTTGTTATTATGCATTCTCTTAACTGTCCATTGTGCAGCAAACCTAGAATTGAATTGCGTAAAAGTACAGTAAACACAGTTTTGTACTCACATACTTGTGTACAAAAGTACCACTCTAACTTTTCACATCAAGTTGAGACGAGAACAAGAAGGGAGATTACTTTAGTGTGGTTGGATACTTTTATAATAGCACAATAATATGGGAGTAGAACAAGACCTGCATGTAACTAAGAACTTTACGTTTGTCCTAAAAGCTGTGTGTCTGTGAGAGAGGTTCTCTTTGAGTTTAGTTTACATTACATTACATTACGTCACCATATGCCACTTTAGTAACTGCTTTAGTATTCCTCTGTTGTATCCTTAAGCTCATCCATGCACATGTTTTGTTTAGAGACGAGATTTTATGTGTTAAGAATTGAGTGCGATAGTTAAGTTACTTTACTTGTTGTTCTAATGCTCTCATACTTCTATGTCTTCTTGTAAACAATATCTATACACTCATAGCATAGTTACATTATGCCTATATAGATCTAACACATATTACAAGGATGAATATGCTGTTGGGCTGGTTAGTTGAGTTATTACTCCTAGTACTAGAAGTTCGGTGTTTAAAATTTCGCAAGGAACATGATATTACACATTACATGAATATTTCCTTCCATACTACACTTCGAACACATTTACTAACGAATTGTGTATGCACACGAAAAAGATATAAGGTAAAGTACACAAAGTGAAGGCAAAGGCAGTAATAATGCTAGGGTGACCCACATAAGGTAACTGACGAGAAAGGAGCAGACGGTTATGTGTAAAGTAAAGTGTTGTTTGTTGTGTACTATGTAGTTTTGAACGTGTATGTGTTTATGTGTGTAATATAATAAGTAAAGAAGAGTTCAGGCAAAACAAGAGAGTGTCGAGAGAGGATACGGTGTTTAGCATATTACTCGTATATTTATAAGGAAGCTTTAATGCTTCATGGCAAACATCAACCCACATTACATTGCCACGTTGTTGTTAACAATCCTAGCACTATACTAAAAACCTCGTCTTTGCATTGCAATCCTCCCGTAACAAACACTTTCATGAGAGCTCGTTTTATGCACATTCTCTGTTATATATAAATCATACATCATCTCCACAAAAATATTCGTCTGTCTGTGAGTGAGTGCAATGTTAGGATTTTGACGATGATAGTTAGTAGCTAAGGTACTAATAATACTGATGATTTTGTGAACATCTTTTATGTCATCTGCTACTTTGAGTGGGTACCTCATCTCCAGAGCTCCGGTCTTCTGTATAGGCATATAGTAGCTGTAAGGGCTTAGGCTTATTTTATTTTAGTAAAGTGTGTGTGTATAATTGGGTTTTGTTAGTTTATGTATGGTTTATTGTTGGGTTGAGCCAGGACAGGGCTTGTAGACAAAAACTACTAAGGAAAAAAACGGGACATAACAGACTCGCACTAAAATCATATGGGATTACATATGGCACGGTTTGGTGTGGTATAATGGCGAAGTTATATCGAGATGAGTGTACTACAGGGTACAGTAGAATGTGAGTCACGGAAAGATGACAGACATCTATGACATGACGGAGTTTTATTTTATAGCCATGTGTACTCTGTGTTTGTGTTATGCGAGGAAATAGTTTTGTGATGATATACCAATACCAAATAGGATTTCGAGAGAATGAAGTAAAAACTGGCAAAGCAAAAGGGGTCGGGTTTTGATTGCAATGCATTGTGTTCGGTCGGCTTTATTTCCATGGTACATTTAGATGAGACTGACAAACGTGAATGTGAATGGCTGTTTTGTGTGTTGTACTTGTACTGTTGTTGTATGTTTTATGTACTTCTGTTTAGTAGCTATTGTAGGTGTGTAGGAGTTGGAGGATTATGTATTGAAGTACTGAAGTAAATGTAATCAGGAGTGCTGATTCAATCTGAATGTAGAATAGGGTCGTATATTTATTTGATACAGACACATTTGCATTTGCACATGACATGGAATTATGTGCTGTTTTTATTACAGTTCTCAGTTTAGTAGTACATGATATTATACACAGTACATTTTCCATGCTGAACAGTATGCATAGTATGTAGTACAGTCATAGAAGTACATTCAGAGAAGTGCATACAATAATGAAGCACATGATTTAATATACTTGGCAAGGTTACCTTTTCACTGTTTACACAATACTACAGTGCAGTACAGTGTGCATAGTGCAGTGTACATATTGTTGTGTTAAAGTGTTTATATCACTGTGGAATATTTGAAATATAATATTACAATATTAGGTATAGGTACAGAAAGGATAATATTATAGAACCTTGTTCGTGGCTGTGTGTATCTGGTGTTTTGTGTTCTCGTGCAATTAATTCGGAATAAAATTACATGTCATTTTGCACAACATGGGGAAAAAACATTAAAACTTAAAAGGACATGGTATGTAATCTACGATTGTGTCTTTATTGTTATGCATGGATCATTATACATTTTAGCATGTCATACTTGCAAAGAACTCTATTGGCAGTGCATGTGTTGTGTGTGGAATTGTGCAAATTATAGTACAAATATTTCCTGCCTGTTTTTATTGCACTCTTGTTGTGCTATGTTACTTTTCACATTGTTCTCAGCTCGAATATAGCTATAAAGTAAGGAAAAGAATGTGAACTTTAAGTCTGAATTAATAAATGGCATTTCAAGTCATGTGTAACTGTCTCATTTGTATTGTAGCCAAAGTAAAGCCGAGTGAGGAATAGATTGTCGTGTAAAATCAACTGTGCTAGTAGTACTAGTACTGGAGGTAAAACATTTCTGCCAAGAATTTGGCCTTTGAGATTTTATGTAATGTTCCAAAGGTAAAATCTGTCACGCAATTGGGGAAGCTGATGGAACATAGAAATTGACTATACTATAGGGACAGAGTTTGAGAGGGCATCATTATTGCTACTACGTGAATGAGTGGCAGGATACATAGAGATTGATCCTTACTTGCCAAATATTTATCTGACCGAGTTTCAAAGAGTCGTTCTGCGTTGTGAACTTTGAATATCCAATTGCGCACTGTGTGCAACAGTTGATGATGGTTGTCGTGTGGAAGGAAATGATTAATTGACAAAGAGCTAATGTTACTGGTGATAATTTCAGAATACATCAAGCTGTGACGCGAGTGCGGAATCAACGAGTGATAGCGAGTCGTCATCATCCGAGTCAGGGCATCCATTATCCTCCGACGATCCGACTACAGTGTCAGCTTCAACATTTTTATACCAAACTCACGCCGTGCTTGCAGAATCGGGTGCATTTTCTCATGGTGCTGTCAAGGCATCTTCTTCATGCTCTTCTACAAATAATGTTGCAACTGGCTCTGTGACAAATCCGTCAGGCGTTTCGACAACAAGACAACGTTCTCCTCCTGCTTCCACGTCGGGTGCATGTGGACAGGTCGTTTGGCGCACTAAGAAAAGATCTACTTTTGTAAAGCAACGGCCAAAAAGCTTCACAGACACACTCGTTGGATCTGGTGGATCGAATTCGCAGAGTGCTGGGCAATCTTCTTGGATCAGTTCCTCGCACAATCCTTCCTTTGTCTCTGATACGGCATTGAATCGCTTTAGCAGTCACAGCCAAAGTCAGAGTCAAAGCCAAAGTGCTAGTTGTAGCTGGTCTAGCTCTGGGGGTGGTGGCTCACCAGGCCAGTCAAATACTGACACACTCAGAGATAAGAAAAAGAGCAAATTCAAACGCAAATTGTCGAAAAGCAAGAGGAAGAGTGTCGAAGAAATTGACGAAAATAACTGCCGTTTTGTTAAGTCAACCTCGTTCTGTGGTGAGTGGTGTGCATTTATCGTCTATTTTAATGGGCTTCATAAAAATGTGATTTATGTGCACGGGAATATTTACGAGCATTCTTCAATTTCATTTACATAGAGAGTGGTGTGAAATCCAGTGAAAGCTTGGAACATTCGCGAGGAATTGTTGAAGAAAAGAACGACAGTGAAAATAGGCCCCCGCGTGCTTTCCTCCCTTCGCCTGGCTATAAAAAACCAGGATTCGCTCGTCTCAACAGTGACAACGGCTCTGTGAATACTGTCGAAGATTTCCAGACTGGTGTTCACGATCAAGATTGGGATAGCTACCAGGTACGATATTACTATCAACTTGTATACATTATATAGCAATTTGCATATTATTATCTATTCATAGACCAAGTCGGGATATTTGATTTTATCTTTATAAGTTAGCATTATGGGGAGTTTATTACAAAACGTAGGTATGTCGTACAGAGTCGGTAGTTAAATCACCTGATATAAATCATGGCTATTTAACAACTATCTCATGATACGCAAATAAGTTGTTGCGATTAGGTATAATTTGTGTCACTAAATATTATCTATAAGCTATTATGTACCACCAACCTATGATAATTCAGTGAATAAAATTTGAATTGAGGTTTCCAACAAACCTACGTGGTGTATTTGTAGATTATTACCTTATTTACCTCTAACAATTTAACCGTGATTATTGTTTCATTAGGAAAAATATAACAGCGAGCCCTACAGCGAGGAACCTTATGATCCTGATGGCACATTGAAACTCCTTTCATTTGGTGAAGACTACGGGAAGTATTTGGATAGAGCTGATTCTGAGTGTTCGTCTATACTCAGTGGATTTGAACCTAATCCCAGGAAACGAAGACCTCTTATGGTAAATAATGAATATCAAACCAAAATATAATATAACACATAGCAAACTGGTTTTAAATACGGAGATGTACTACACGGCATATGTTATGGTTTTAATTGATTTGCTTTGTTTTCTTTGATCCTTTAGCTGGTGAATAGAAACGAAATGCCTGAATCAGATTCGGATCGTGAGGAATTGAACCATCTACTTAGTCAGTCAGCATCTCAGTTGCGGTTTATTGACATGGTGTTTAAAAAACAAATTATAGCGTCTACTAATTTGGAAACAGAGTCGCCAGCTGAGCATGTAAGTTGTCATTACCATTAGTATGAGATAAAAATGTGGGATGTACTGCGTGTTTGAGATGAAATATTCATTATAATTTAATTTGTGTTTTTATGTGGGCGCAGGCTGAAATGGAGGCTACTTGTGAAGAAAATATTAATTCTCTTAAGTTAATTCTAAGTAATATTGACAAACCGGATACGCTTCCATTTGAAATAGACATCAAAAGCATTAAAGGTATGTAAGGTATTTCATTTAAATTTAGAATGACATTCCAATGTATTTTGCAGTAAAATATTGATTTTTGCATAAAGGATGTCTCGTTGTCTGTTTGCACAGCAAACTATTTTTATCTGCATTCCTTTTTTTCAATGTCGCTGTTACATTTGATTTTGTTTTTTACGCCATAGATGTGTTAGAAAGCTGGCATGTATTGAAAGAAAAGATTACGCAGGCAGCCAAGCTACAGCAAATTCAAGAAGAGATGGACCTGTTGAAAAAAGATTTCAGCAACGTACAATCACATTTTGGAGATGTTGACCCGTTTGACTCGAGTAATTTGTCATCACTTCAGGATAAAATAAGTCATATTCAAGTAAGCATCAAAAAAGATTCTTTCTATATCTGCTAGAGTAGATGTGTCATTGAGATCTCGTTGATGTAATATTGGCGATGTTGTAATTTGACAGAGAGTGCTATACGATTTGTCAGAAAGAAAACAGAAGTTACAAGGTCTGAATGAGGCTTCACTTGGAACACAGACATTCTTGAAGGACACGGATATTGTTGGTGATATCAAGGAACAATTACAGGAACTTTATTCACTTTACGAAGATAATTTTCAATTGTGAGTAACTTTTTTAATCATAATTTCATTTGTTTTAAAATCATGTTAATAATAGCATTAGCTAATCCAACACTTTATAATTTCAGGGGTTCGTATTTACTTGAAAAGATGCGTTTCCTTCAAGAAGCATGGGAAAAGTTTGAAAATGAAAAGAGCGAATTTGAGAAAAGTATAAGTTTGAATAGTCTGCGACCAAAACTACGAAAAGAGTTAAGTAGTGCAGCCTCAAGTGATTCTGGCCATGGGACAGATTTTTCACATTCAGACTCAGATATGGATTTCCAAGAACGAAGACAGAAGTTAGCGGCTCTTAGAAAGCGTGCATGCGACCTAAAAGCATTTTTACCACCAGGATCTCCCGTATTGGATGTCATTGATCAGGTATGGGACATTTAGGTTAATGCGTTTTAGACAGGTGTGCTATGTCCTGGTTCTGGATGATAAGATAACACAATCTTTTTTATTTCCCACTGACACAGAAAATCAATGAAGCTCAGAGAGGTTTTGAAGCTATGAGAACATCGTTTCAACAATATGAACCTTTGGATCTAAAGATCATTTACCCGAAGAAGCGATCCCCAATCATATCTAAGAGAAGGTACATTGCGAATCTTAATAATAATCACAACTAAAATTACTAGGTACTATATCAACAAATGATTTGCAAGAATCATAATTACAATGTTTCTCTTTCTGTGTGTTTCAATAGCCCCACGGGAGAGAAAGTAACAAAGCAAGTGACTTCCACCATCCCTCAACAGGTAAGTAGAGAATTATCGCCCGTAAAGCCACATCCCTCATCAAATAAGTCAAGAAAATGGAGAATAGTTCGTTTAACGTTATCCTTCCATTTGGCTCTGATGGGTCTGTTAGCAGCGGCGTACTTACTTCAACCGAAATGTTGTGAATTTTCCAATACGTTCTGTTTCAGTTTTGTGCCTCACTTAACACACGAGTCACTTCCACCCATCTGAACAGATCCCTTACAATATTTTTGTACAATGATGGTAATATACAATGTACATAGATTGAACATCTATGATGCTAGTAATTAGTAGGTGTATAAACGTTATCAAGTATGTAGTTACCTACAATCTAAGGTTTACGATTACATTCAACACAAAGATACAACAGATATAAATATAATTAGTAATTACTTAATCACACAATTGCCTTACTACAATGAAGACCTTCTGTACTCAGGGGTTTACTTATAACAATAAGCATATAGGAATAAGATCCTAGTTCTAATGTGGTTCTAATGTACTGTTATAAGTAATTATAATGTACCTCTATACACGTAAAGTGATTATGATAATTATATCCCGGAAACTTCATACCTACCTTACCGTAAATATATACCAATATCAGACTACAAGAAAGTAAGTAAATCTGTTGAAGAACTTCTGGCCTCAGGTCTAACTCAAACTCTCTCAAACTCGGAAACCACAATTCAAGTCTTTCCTTCAGAATTTCAGATGATACTACAATTAGAAAAACAATAATCATGGGAGCATTCAGGATAGAATGAACAAAAACCTTCAAGGAAACAAATCCAAATTAAATTCAGTTTGAATTAACTTCTCCTGAAGAAATTCAGACACTTTATAGTTGGAAAAGGAAAACTAACTGTTCTCTAAAAGTAGCCATATTAAATTTACGTAGCATTTTCGCAGAAAAACATTTGTTAATTTCCCGTTGAAAATACGAGTATATCTATTATTACCATTTACTAGGTACGTTACGTGTGTAATTTATATCTGCAATACTATTTGGAATTGCATAGAAACTTAACTTTGTATTCATACCGTTACTAAATATTAAGTTAACCATATAACAATACTAACATATAATATTGATGCAACGAATTCTGTATAGGAAATGGGGTGCATAAATATACTCTGTTCTATTGTATATTCGTACACAACAACCCATCAATTATTATATACCGTTACGCAATTAACCTTTCTCAAAAATAGTTTCGAGTAAGTCGAAATTTAGCCATATTGTTTGTTATAGTCTCGTCTACTTATCTCTATATAATATAGGAAAACTACTAATAATCTTTGTTTGTATTTAATTTCTTTGTATCATGCATTTTTTCTACTGTCCATACAGAATTGTATAGGAATATCTATTATTACTAACATTAAGCTTAAAATTGGATAATATGATGAAATTCATTTCAATTATATTATGTCTACAATTATGATAAAAAGAATCTACAATAACAGTTGCAAAAATGCACACTGCCGATTGAATGAAAACTTGTATGCAAAATGAAAATATTAGCAATATCTGTAATATCTCAATGTAATTTGTTAACTTACAAGTTTACACTACACTCCAATATATAACAAAGTAGCCAAAACAAAGTAAATTACCTGTTAAATACATAAGACAACCTAAATAAGTAAATTGAAACACAATTCCTCCGCCCACACACACAAAATAGTTAAAAATCAAAAATTAGAATCAATTCTGAGACGATTATGAGGTAAAACCTCATAAGAAAAGCTGTAGCACTTAATATTTATTTATGATTTCATTGTACATTCATAACTATTATTAGGTATACATTACAGATGCACGTTGAACACCTCCCCCATATTGTAAAATTAGAGTATTATGTTACTGTAAATTAATACCATATTAATTGTACCATGAATTGTTTAGTTAATTGGATTGTGGTGGGGTTATCGGTTTATGTTGTTTAAACTTGGAAATATTATTTAATTCGTTTAATGTACAATTATTCTATATATCTATACAGTTTAACCTACATAGCATTTGGAATTGCAGCATAGGTGCGCAATGTTCGTAAAATAAGTACAAATGGTAACTAGTTAGAGACTAGACAACTAGAGTATTCCTATATTACACGTAACGTAACATAAAACATAAAGGTAGAAAATGCCTACATGAAATATTACCAATAGTTATTAAAATACAATTATTATATCGATGATGATAATTAGAAGATTGGAAGAATAAGATTGTAAAGGTGGGAATAAGAAAAAACAGCAAATGAAAAATGCAAAAATACGAGTGTCAAATATAAATATCATCGTGCTAGAGTAACGTATAAGTATAATAATATTATGAGGATGATTATGATATTTTGTAGTTTCGTTCGTTACACCTGCCATGCATTATGTGGGATGTGGATGTTGGTGGCAAATAAGTCTTGTACAAGGCACACCGTTACAAATAAAGCAAACAAATAGAAAAAGTTATTAGAAAATAGTCATTTTTATTTCTTTCTTATCATTTGCACTAACTGAGGATTTGTTTTTTTTGGTATATGTGTATTAGTACCAGTATACCACAGTACGCAACGCATAAAGTATTTAATCTGCCTAAATATCTATTTATTAATATTATTGCTATGTCATAAATGCTTCAGGTTTCTCTGAAAGTTTAGTAGGTTTACATTAGAGATATGGATTTGGAAGGCAAACATTATTGCTTTCATTAATTTTGGAAATGCTAGATTTATTTTAAGTTTTGTTCAACTACTACTGTGTGTAATTCCGAGGATGGGTTCCGTCTCACCCGTTTCCCGTAACCAATCGGGTATTTCATGCCGGAACATTCGCTTGTATAGAATTTCTTTAGTTCTTCTACGGAATCCGACGTAAGTGACACATCCTTTCGTGGCGAGATCTTCCCCGTAATCTTGGAGAATTTGTAATCGCTTTTGAGGATCTTCCGCGTATTGTCTGTAACAAAAATCTATTTCTTCCCCAGTCAAGGAAATTTCCGTACGAAGCATTTTCTCTTCGGCTCGGTGATCCATAGCCCTTTTGTATTGAATTCGAAACAGGAAGGTATCTGGCAGTTATAGAAAATAAAAATTCATTTCAGCATTTTAAGGAGAAATAGTCTTCCATTTCAAAATAAAATATTATTTGACATTGCATAATCATGTAGTTTATTAGTAATCTACAATCTTTATTTTAATATGATAATTGTATCTTGCATCAATTAAATTTTGGATCTTTGTACTCACCCAAAATGAATGCAACTATTATCGTAAGGAGCACCATTGTTACCAAGTAGAAAATGATAAAGTAAATTCTGGTGTATTTAGTTGTGACCATGGAATGCCCTTCCATGATAACGTACCAATTATTGACCACAGTCAGTTCAAATAGTGTCACAAAACTTTCAAACAGATTCTAAAATAAATTCATATAATTAATAAAATATTTACGACTTTATGAGAAAGATTAATTATGACATAATTAATTGATGAAAATAGGTTTATATACATACCGAGAATGTGTTAAGGTAATAGTGGAGAGCGAATGTCGAGTTGGAAGCTTCTTCTGCATAATACGGCTCTAGAAGCGTTCCGTTGCAACAATTCTTTAAAACCAGGCCAGAGAAAAGTTCCATTCCAATAATTGAGAAGAAATAGTACAGCATAAGGATTACGACTGCGGCTGATGACATGGGGGGAATGAGGATAAACAATGTTCCAAAAACATCTCGATATCTTTTCTTCAGTTTGAATAAACGGAGAAGTCTCAGTGGTCGAATCTAAATATGCAGTTGGCAGTTTATAATATCGTCATAACTTTTCATGTCATTAAATTGAAGGAAATGGGGAAGCATATTAAGACACTTACAAAAGTCAATAGTTCATCCCAACTGGTAACGAATTGAACGAAAATGATTGAAAACATGAACAGAATAGAAGCAACAAGGTCGAATGAATGCCATCCGGATGAAAAAACACGGGCAAATCCCCAAGTTATTATTTTCACTCCCATTTCCAGAAGAAACCCTAAAACGAACATTTTGATTCAGCCTTGGTTAATATAATAAATACCATAAAAAATACATGTCTAGATTGAAAATTACAGTTACTCACAAAATGCGAAAAGATAAGAATCCCAAGAAGCATGAGAAGTTTGACCGGAAATCCATCGGGCAATCATTGCTACTGTGTTTAATGCTATGACACCATCTGTAAACATGATTTGTCCATTATATGGACAGTTTATAATGTTTAAGAGTACTTTCTGAGCAAGACTGATTGCTATGTAATACGAAACTCAATAATTATGACATTTGGACTTACTGAATAAATAATCTGCATACGGAGAATTTAAAAATCTCTGCAAAACAGCTCCAGTCTCTTGAAACACTGGCCATTGTCTCTGAAACCCGGAAGATTTTAAGGGTTTCCATTTAAGATTTGCAAATTCAAAGAATCTGCAGAATTCTTCACGATTGAGAACACCGTCTTCGGATTTATCAATTGCTTTAAATGTTAAGTAAATATCCCTTAAAGCTGTAAAAGAAAAAATGAAATATTGTCTTACAACTGTTCGTGAGATTGCTGTATAATTATGGAAATACCGATTTGGCAAACTTAAACATCACAATACATAAACTGTGTATACATTTGTCCGGTTTATATTGCGTCATCATTCCATAGAAATGTCGAAATATGATTCCATTTGTATTTGATTTTGAGACTAACAGATTGAAAGCAAAATGGCACGCTTTTCTCTTATGTATAACGAGTTTCCGAAATTTTTCCTTTTCCAAAGTGGTAAAAGTGTCATATACCACGGCCAATAACTATAAGCAAGTTTACAATTTATTAATTTTTGAAGTAACATTATTCCCAGGTGGGTGCTTGCCAGGAAGTTACATAGTATGAAAATAAAAAATGTTCTTACGAGATTCATGAATAAGTAGAGTACAGTAACTAAATATGCTACGAAGAATAGCACTGTCCATCTGTTATTCCGGTAAGCCGGCATCATAACGTCCGGAAAACTGAGCACAAGAGAAATTACATTACAACTCTTAACAAAACTGCATTTTGTACATACGATAGCGAAATTTGGGTGATGAACATACTTTGCAGTTGTAAGCAAGACAAAAAGATTGACGAAAGCATCATCAAGATGCCTGAAGAAAGGGTCGTTCAGATCACGTCTGAATAGAAAGTGACCCAGTAGACTGAAAATTAATATAAAGAAAAACAGGAGCAACAACATATCCAAAATGGGTGGCAAACTTTGCAGCACCTGGCCAAACAAAAATATAATCAAGCTTAAGCCATTCATAAGTATTGACAATTAGTTTTACGCACGAGTACAAATTATCTTATGCTATGTGTCATATTGTAAAGTGTTTATATGTACCTCACGGGTAAATCGTCTGACTCCCCGACAATATCGGTTGTCCACAAGAAAAATCGGACGAAGAGCTCTTGTAACTCTGAAATGCGCGGATTGTCTTCCTAATACGATAACTGCTTCTACCATCATTACTATCAATGTAGTAGCCTGCAAAATATGAATATATCTTTGTCATCACTTTGTAAATATTCATCTCACATTGTATTGTATGAATCGCACAACATACCTTAAGTAACGTTCTGTGATGCGTCACAAGAGTTTTTAATCCTAGCCAACGTAGTTTCAAAATTAATCCTAAAAAAATTATTAACAACGCTCCAATTTCGATAGATGCGTGGATTCCAATGGAAAACTAGAAAAGATTTTTAAAGGTTATTGGTTTGATTTGTATATTAAGATTTTCATATTTGTACTTAGTAGAGACTAGAGACAATAATGTTACAATTACAATGGTTTGTTATATCTGTAATTTTACCTGGAATGCTTCTACTGCTGGAGGCTCTACCACGGCCAAAGCTAATAGCACTAAAGATGCGGCCAAGTCCAGAAAGTAGAACCAACTTGTGTGAGCCAAAATGTAAGCTGGAAGAGATTCTTTTCTTTTTGGATGTGTGGAAAACTGATCATTGTTGGCACCTTCTTCCAAGTAAATGGCTGCTTCCTGATAGTTCATGGCCCATTGAGTATCAGCCATTCTCATACCGATTTGGTAAAAACTGGGTTCCAAAGGTGCATTTGTTACGCTGGGTCTTCCGAACTGTTGCACAATCGGCTGCAGGTCCGAATCACAGTTTATGTCAATAGTGGCCATATTGACTGGGGATGATGGTTCTCCCCGAAAAAATCCGAAGCCCAAAATTTGGGCGAATTTCGATTCCCGAAATGAATCCGTGTTGACTGCTGTTTTGGACAAAGTCGCTGGGCCTGCAGTCTCTTTACAGCTAAGCCCCAATGCTTCTTCGAGAGTTTCTTCATCATTGTCTCCTGAAAGGGAAAAAACGCCATCATATACTCAATCTAACAAATCGGACAATGTTACTACAATCATACACAAATGTATGAAACCACACATTGTACACAGACTGTATATATGTAAAATACATACCTAATACAAGATAAATGCAGTATGTTTATTTATTCTCAATGTGTTTTATCAACATAATTAAAGGTATGGCTTCTTCCCTAAGAGGATTAACGTATTTCAAGTCTCTGTGGTATGGTATGGTATGGTACGCTAATGGTAGGTATACGATTATTACCTATTTATGTATTTTTATAATTAGATAAAGTAATAATTAAACTTGATGTTTACGAGTTAGGCGTTCTTAAATGTGAAGGGCGTAGTTTACAATTTACATTTATGTCCATTAGTAGCATGCACGGAATGACTGCTGGCAGCCAGAATTTTCCAGAGATTAATGTGCAATCTAAAAATATTGTCTTGCAAACCAGATAATTGCGATTAAGATTTAAATATGTATAACCATGCATCTTTATTAATCCTTCATCGCATTCTACTCTACATACATTATTGGTACATATACCTAGACAAATTTACATTGTGCAGATATGGCTCATGTTATTGTTATTAAAGTTTTAAAGTACTTCATTATTAGCTACGTGGATCTAATCTATCAGTTGACAGTGGCTGCTAATAATAAATCTGGTTACACTGACATTTATAACCTGTAATGACGGTTTTTATATGTAAAGCCCCTAGAAAATGATTATTTCAAATACTTACAGTGCTATCCTGGTACAGGTTTTCATTGGGTATTAAAAAAATCATATTAAACTTGTTACTTTATTGAAACTTTACTTCTTAAGTAGCTAAACAGTATCTCAAGTTCTAAACTTTTTCATTATTTTCTATAGTCTGTTTGACAATAAGTACTTCACTTTAAAGATACGGATTTGCAGTGAACATTACGAGAAAATCATAATGTAGCACATGTATAAATATTCTAATAATTGCAGATATGTACATGTGCAATATTTTACTATGAATTACCTAAGAATAATTAAATACGCACTTACTATACAATGGGCAAGTATATAATTAGAATAATTACTTTCACAAATGCAACAACCCTTCTTCTCTGTATTCGCATAACAATGCAAATTCTTAACTAAGCACTCTGTAGACTAATAAGGTATTAATATAAAATTTATGCGTCTATTGTATACATAGTTATTAAAACTCACCATTAATGTTTAATCGTTTCTCTATGTCCACATCAGTGTCTACATCTGAAATCATTTCTAGTTCCAGGACAGCTATTAATTACACCCACAGATCTTCAAGAGAGTAAATGAAACATATCCCCTTATTATTAACACCTAAACTCTATATTATTATTTACTTTCATTCAACTGTGATTTAATACTGGTATATTTATAGAATCCATGTATATGGTTCGAAAACGAGCGGTGGTGTGTGCAAGGGAATGCAAAGTACGAAGTTATGTGACTTTACGTAAGTAACAGCGGAGATACATACAGACTTAGTCTAGCAGCATAGGTATTAATGTTATGTAACTGGTTATCTAGTAACTAGTAATAACTGGAATCGTAAAATGCACATCGATAGACTTACATGAGTTACTTACATGTGTCCTCTGTATATAGATACCTAAACTGAATGATAAAATGAAAAAAATGATACATACATCATGTACGCGACTTAGGAGTACAAACTTTCTCTATTTCTTATCAACTCATTACAATCAATAAATACTTTATACTTTTATACATGAATTTACTGTTATGCTGAACCTCGTATCAAAATCATTATCAATTTTATAATTGTGCTTCTTCTGCATTTCCAATTGACATAGAAATAATTATATGTCTATACTTAAAAATGGTGTAAAAGACTTATATGGTAATGTTTGTCGGGTTCTTTGATGAAAAATGGTAGGTACATTTAACGTTAGTTGACACTTGATACCATAAATTTTGTACCAATTTAGATAGATTGCTTACAAATACATTGTTAACATTAATGTGTCTTGTAGAAGACAAATAAATGTCCTTACATATGGATGATACGTTCATGTTATATCTATTTCCATTTCGTATGAAATTTATTCCAACTTTATGATATCTACTGCAAAGGTTGTATTTGTGGTATTTATATCATATCAGGCATTAATAATATTAGTTACAACAGGCCTGGTTGTGGAATGATAATGTATTTGTAGATTACTTGATAATATAAGTTGGTTTATTACCCTCATTACGAGTATCTCATTGAAAATTAGAAAGTTAAACTTATTTCTAACTCCAAAGTCCCAAAGTGTGCATACAAATGAGGCAGATGTAATTGTAACATTGATAATGTAAAGTGAGATCAAAGTTACGATGATGCATGCGGTGACGATATTAAGTGGTATCGGCTAGTTGTGAAAGTTTTAGTATTAAATTCTATGTTCTCACTACCGCAATTGTACTTCCATTTATAACTTATAAAGGACACAGATGAGAAGAAAAGATTGTACAATGAGAAATGTTTTGTTTACCAAAACAAATTACATATTTATGACAATATTTAGGCATGCAATTAAACGAAATAGATTTGCAATCTAAGCGGTTGAATAGGTGAAGTGTTTATTATGAAGAGATACATGTAATATTATACACATAAAAATAATGCTCTTTATACTCTTTGAGAATTTACGATTAATAATAATCACAGCCAAAATTATGAAGCCTGAGGTGACATAATGCTATCAGCAAGTGTCGAAAGTTTCAACATAAACTCTTTGTTTTCGTCGTCACTTGAATGTGTCCATGCGAGTGGCAAATGTTTCGCAACAGGAACTCTGTCTTGGAAAAAATCTCCAGATGGATATTTTTGCACTGAAGCACAAATTGCTAACCATACTATTGTGTCAGCCCCTTGTGAAGATGAACGCAATTTATCCTTAAGA
>JAQFYB010002876.1:0-22068 GCA_034694085.1 Pogonognathellus longicornis | reverse complement strand
AATTTTGTTCCCTTAAAAAACATTAGACTTTATTATCAATATTTTAGAACCCATGTCTTTAGCCATTGCAGAAAATATCATGCAGATAAGCAGCTTGGATCTGTATTTTTGTTTGGTTTAAGTGGGGTATTTTTGTAGACAATGCATTGCTGATGTCTTTCACAGTCTGTAAAGTTAGAGAGCCTCGACTTGAAATGCATCTTCAACGTGATTGCAGCGTAACACCTCACACGAAGCAATCATAATACATACTGCATGATTCAAGACCTTGCATTAGTTCAACTCAGCTGCTTTCATAACCAAGATATACAAAAACGATGAATTGGCTTCGTATCTGGAAACATGACATAAGTTTAAGTGTACATAGAATGACAAGGTATTCCTTTAAGATAGAGATAGTATAAACAACTAGTAAATTGTAAGTGAAGATATTATAAAGTGGGCTCAATTGAAAAATTCCTATTCCTCTGTGTACTGTGAAAACACATCTCTAAAACACGAGAGGTCAATATGCTTTTCAACATGCAAACGTTGTCAGCATCAGCATTTTCTGGTAAATCCTTTCTGGTAAATCCATGTTATTGCCATTTTTCTGTATATTTATATGCTTAGCATTACACACGAATCGCAAAAATATAGAAAAGACGATGACGACCAAAAAACCAAATAAAATGTCGAATCAACATATGAAAAGTAATGTCAAAGGTTTAATTCACTTGCAATGCTCACTACATACACACACAGAGCAAAACAGTGTGACTTCAGTTTCAGTCTACAACTCTGTCGTCACGGCGTATCTGTATACAAGGACATTATTGTAAACGGAAAAATACATAAGTTTTTACTAACCACTGTAATGGAACGCTGTTATATACCCAGTTCTCATTATGCACTGTTCTAGCACGAGTGAATATGCTATATGCTTCTGCATGTTTACACAAATCAAGTCTGAATCAGTTTTCCAGAATACGAGTTTCATACGTGCCAAGTGAACGATTAGTCAAGGGAGCCACTTTACTGCTTAATAATGCACACAGAAAAATTTTCATGACACCTTTCCATAACAAATGTACATGTACCTAACAAATATGTATGTATTGCTACAGATATAATGCATTCACACATATACACATATCTGCTATAATAGAATATACGAATTTAGCGATAACATATTCACATGTATCAACATAACATTATTTGCACGGGTGCTGGATTGCATTATACGATTGTACAGTAAGTGAAGTACTAGAAACGACATTTTTGAGATATGATTGGCACAAGATTTATTTCAGTAACACAAAACACAATGACTTTGTCTATGTAGATAAAAGTCATCATCATCATCACTTCGGAATTACATATAGATATACACAGATGAATCATCCTCGTGCTATTGCCATTACTTTAAATATTTACATCAACCAAGCCAAGTTTTACACACTGTGTGTTTTGTGTTATAAAATATTTCATCGATTTCTTAATGCACAACCCAAGAAGAAGTTGTTGATTGTGTGTAAGTGTAAGTACCACAATCAGTGCAACTGACATTGAGAAGTGGTCACATATTAAATCATAAATCGTTAAAATTACGATTCGCATTCAAGTTGTCTGTGTGTATTGTACCTTGAGCATATTACTCACACTATAGTTTTCTTTCACAAACAGACTCTATCTTATTTCTTCAAGAAACTTTTGTGAAATCTTTAAAAAGAAGAAAAGATAACTCTAGCAACTACTCCCTTGCAACCTCTGACAAAGTTGCAAGCTTCAACATAAAATTGTCAATGCCAAGTCAACATCTCTTCAAAGTAAACTGAAAACTCGACGAAGACACACTAGCAACTTGCAAAGACCTGACTGATGGATTGTGTACTTATATATATCTGTATGCAACATACAACGTACCTAAATATAATATATCCATTTTATGTGTGCATGTACATTTTTCCGTGGTACATTTCTCCACAATGTTTTAGCACTGGGAATTTGAATCTAGTAACTACGTACTTGAATTTTTATCTTGAATCTGCACTTCTACCTTTACATTTACTACTACTACTATAACTACAAACTACAACCATCTCGTACTAAGATACTTTACGTGTTACAAGAATCTGGATGAAGCTGAATAATATTATGACGCTGCGCTGGTAGCACACCACAATATAATAGGTACACATCCGTCTCGTTCCCATATCCGTGTGTCTGCACATATGTAGAATGTATCATTAAACTTCTAGACTAAAGTACCCAACCACTATACACTAAACACTCATGCACGTATACAAGTACATAAGGAAGACCATAAAATATGTATACAAAGAGAGTGATAGTAAGTAATATTCTCAGTATTAAGAAAAACACACTTAAATATTATTGTGAATCTCCTGTGTTACTACTTAATGTATTTTACAATATTGAGAATATAAAAGAAAATTAACTAGGTATAATAATAGCAGTATAAATGTACTGTGCGCACATAAATACATACCTACCTATAATGAATCCAAATCAAGCTGCATCAACGAATATATTTATAATCAGTTAGTATGTATAAGCATCTTATTATAGTAGTAGTACCTACTACTATAATTATAATATAGTGTTTGAGTACCTGAATACATTAAGCAAGCCACATCACATCACATCACAGACATCAACATCTTTCACTGATTCGCACAAGATGTAACAGCAGTAAAATGCAAATTGGCAATGAGAAATATAATATGCAGTCAAGTTAACTCTGAAGTCAACTTTTGAGCATATTTATCTCGTCTCGCACAACACACAGCCATAATAATCATAATAGTATACATATGGCTAATACGATTCTCGCATATTGTATAATAATAGTTGACTCGTTGTACTTGTAGTTGCAAGTACGAAGGAAGGAACGAAACGACAGAAGAGCACACTCTCTCTTCATCATACATAATAATAATAATAGTACTACTCCAGAGTAGTAGTGGAGTAGTTGTAGGTTGTAGTGTTGTAGTAGTAGAAGTTGTAGTAGAAGTTGTAATAGTAAAGGAAGGAGTGAATCAAATGAACGATTCAATGGCTTGGCTCCGGTTTGCTTTGCTGTGCTTTGGCATGGCTTTAATTTCTTTCAGTTATGTCTTGTGTGCTTTTAGGTACATTTTCTGTAGAATCGCAAGTGTATAGTATACGTATAATACCTAGTAGCAACTCACAGTACTCTATGTACTACCTGCCTCGCTTTTCATTTGGTTTGACTCATGCCATACTATTATACACAAGTATTTGTATGTACAGCGTCTTACAATATTGCTAATACATTTTAAAGCAGAAATCTATATGCGAAAATTTTATGCATGTGTGTGTATGACTCCACTACTTCCATACTGACTTGACAAGTCTTTCCGAACCAGAACAACATAACATAACGTAACATCAGAGCAGAGCAGAACAAAATTGAATGCAAACTAATACCACGTCTTTAACACTAAACTACTATGCAGTATGAAAGTAGAATGCATGGTGAATGTGAGTCCCATCAGAATCAGAAACACAGCTGCCCATATACAAATATGTGTACAATGTACTTATACACTTAAACACACAGGCTATGCTATGATATAACATGCTTTACTTGTCTTGTGCCTTGTTCATTATTACGAACTCCTTCGAACCATTATCCTGTATGAAATTAATATATTTTATTTTAGGTAGTTACACATTATACTCTGTAGTACCTGTGCATAGGTATTATTCCATTTTATAACAGCTTAAGTGCTCAGACTAGACTACTGGGACTGGTTTTGCAGATTTGATGATGAAGGCTGGCTGTGGCACTGCCTTGTGAATACTATTACTATAATATTATTACTGTACATAACACAACTAGCTGAGTAAAGCATCGTGCTAGCGTGCTGCTAGTTAGCTGTCGCTTTTAATAGTGGACTGAAACACTCCTTCCTTCATTGCACAGCTTACGCCAGCATAAGAGAGGTAGTAAGCAGCAGGTATCATATCACAGAACTCTCGGCAACTCAACTGACTTCAACTCACCCAAGACATTATTTGATTGCACCTTTGATACTTTGCACACACACAAATACCATAATATTACACACAAACATGGAACATGGACATATGCATTGCATTACTCTACTCTATAATGTATATCCACACACCATTCTTATACCACCACCTTCAGACATACTATTTCTTTATACCTTGGTTCAAACATATAATATACTGATGTTATGTATTGAGAGTACAAGCAAGCAAAGGTGTGTCGTAAAAGCCGTATTTATAAGAATTTTGTTGCTAGAGTATATTTGGTGTATAAAATAATATGAGGAAACGAATAAAGAAGAAATTTTAGCTGTATTATGTATTTATGTATATGTAATATGAATAGGCACTGCAAGTAAAACTCGGTTGTGTATTGGTATGCTTTACATATTATATGGTGAAGTTGGACATAATGTCATTATTGTTGGCAAGGCCTTTGAAATGATGTACTACAGTAGTAAAGTAATGTTGTACGTACAAAGAAAAGCTTTAGAATGAGTTGAGTGAGTTAAATATTAATGGAGTAGTTTAAGTTGACGTTTGTGTGAGCCGTCGCTTCATGGTGTGTTGTATTGTGGTATACAGAGTGAGTATGTATAAAGTAGGTATGTATATAAATCACATCAAATACTGTACATAAAAGATCAACTAATACGTGGGTTAAAATATTGGTCATTCATGTATGTATGTGTTTAATTCATGTCATTTGATAATAATTGGTCACCAAGTAAGGACTGATAAATAACTTTAAACAACATTACTGAAACTAATAATGAGTCACTCTTTCGATGAATGAATTACGATAAATACGTGTAACAACTACAGAGGAACACATTTATACAGGTACAGTACAAGGTACACGAACTTTAAGTACAGTCTTTGTGCATGGCTCTGTGTGTGTTCAGGTAATAATGCGAATAAAATAATCTTAATTGATTCCAGGTTTGAGTTTTCTCGAGCTTGCCTTCCTTTTTCCTTTGCGTATGTACAAATGCATTATAAAATATGCCTAAGTTGTGTACAACCAATATTTAGTAGTACATAGCATTGCGGTTTAGTCTTATTGTTAGTTAGTAATAAAATGGATACTTGTAGTGATTTGATATATGTATAGTATTTCTAAATGACATGTATAGTGATTTGAACTGCTTCTGTATTTAATAAATCATGCAAAACCTGATAGTTGGTTTGTGCATTAGAACATTAGAAGTTATCTCTTTGTTGTGTTGTGCTGTGTAAAAGTGCACTCACCTTAGAAATACCCTCTTTTTTCGACAAAACTTATTTGGTTATGGGTATAATATATTACAATATTATTACAAGTAGTACTAGTTTCAACTATTGTAGACAATATAAAGCATTTATAATGTTTCGATAACTGTACACATCAATAATTGCCCGAAAAGGCGTTTATTGACCACTCTGAACAGACTTTAACCTTCTTTCATTTAATGAAACATTATATTTTGCCTATACAATGGTTTATGAACTTTTTCTTTGCCATTGAAGATATTGTGTACAACAGCTTGGAAGTATAGAATCTGTATTTAATGTTGTTGATGGGGATGCTCTAACAAAAAGAATCGTGAATATTATGGAAATAACTTATTAAACTTTTGCCAACTTAGGTTAACATTAAGCTATTGTGCAGCTTGTTCATAAATTCTTACTATTTAGTGTCTATCTGTTTGTCTGCACGGACTTTAATTTATCTGCGCACGAATATTGCGGTTGTCTGGCTAAAAATTACGTTTATCTCTACATACACGGCATAAATACAGTCAATACAGTTCAATGCGCATTGGTTCGTAGTATCTTACTGAAGAATACCTAAGTACGGTACAAGGAATGAAGTGTACATAGTTCTAGTAATGTGAGTGTAAAATGTAATGCAGGATAGAAGTATGGAACCCGACAAGCCTAATAAACTTATTATGGTGCACACAATTAAAACAAGTAAACGAGTTGAATTATAATGAACAGTAAGAGTGTGTACGTTGTACTGCTACTATAAAGCGAGAAAATATGTTTTGCCTTTGATGGCAACAATAAAATACGTAATGCCATGAATGTTGCAGTTGAAGAGTGCAAATCTGTGTGAGAATCTCTATCACTAAATGTCCATCGGTATAAGTATTCATGTACATACCTTTACATAGTTATCATATCTCTCATGTATGTATAATGAGAGTATTTGTAACAAAAAAAATTGTTAGTTCTATATATAAAAGACTTTTCTATATTAATATACATACAATATGCAATTATAAATTGCACACAGATAATGGATACCTACATAATAATTTTATATAAAAATAAATATTAGTCACCCATAAACACAGAAAGAGGTACCTGTTGTGTGTAATGGAAATAGTGTAAGTGTAAAAGTAAATAAAATGTATTGAACAAAGAGTGCAAAGCAACTCCTCCACTTAGGCATACACAGAATAATAATGTTGCGTATCTGTACAGGGCAAAATTAATGTTGTACCTAATTAATTTTAACTGGCAGTGGGTACACAGAAACGCAATATATTTTTTTGTGTTGACCATTTACTAGTATGAGTCTACATTTTAATTACAAATGCAAAATAAGTCTTAAAATGCCAATTAATTTCAATCCTAATATATGCATTACACAACACCCTATAAATAAACTGGTCTTGTAAATTCTTTTCTTATAATAAATTCTACAAATACCACACTACTACGAGCATTGTTTGTTCTGCATATAAATGGTTGTACTTTAAAAAGTTGATACAAACAATAATTATCTCAGATGGACATTTTGCGATACAATCGGTCAATGTTAGTTTGCAAGCACAGAGGCATTCAATTGTGTTACTGTTTCTCAGAATGTTTATTGCAATGTTAGTTAACTTAACCTTAACTATCGACCGTCACATATACAAATACTCGCACAGCTTTATATTCTTCATCTACATATTATTATACACGCAAAGATATGTATAGCAGCTGTACAATTTATCCACGTATATCTTAGTAGAGGTAATACATGTATGGAAAAATACTTATATAGAACAAAATCAAGTGTATGTATTTGTATTGCTAGGTACGTGCCACGGACATTTGGTTGCACTACTATTACTACTATTACTCGAGACTCACACACCTATTTATTATTATTACATGGTGGATACAGCCAAAGCACAAGCACAACACAAGACAAGATTTCTGAGTTTACGATGATAATGGCATAAGTACTACATGGAAGAGAGGCTGAGTGCGAATATAGTAAAAAGTACAACTGATGATATCTTGGTATATTCTGATGTCAGATGATGTTACTATTGTAAATATTACACAGCTTTTGCCCTAATACTCTTAACCATACCCGGTCATAATAATCTAATGCAAATGTTATGTAGTTTTCCTTCCTTTCAAACCACTGTTAACTTTTGCTTTTGCTCTCTTTGTGTTCTTACCGTCTGTCGCTACACATCCCATCCCATTCCATCCAATGCATACACATGTCTATCTGAACGAGCACTTATTTATTTAGAATAGATTTCAACTGGTTTCTTCTATGTATATTGTGTATAGCACTTTAGTGTGCTATTTGTAATAATGGACGCTTTTCGCCATTACATAGTATAAGACTGTGTACCTATGTAGTTGAATGTTCATGCATTGTTTATACTTTCGTCATTGTACATTGTATTGTTGTAGTGTGTATAGTAAAATGTTATACATGTGTGTACTATTATAAAGTGATACGTATTATAATAATATGTATAAGTATATACGCACCGCGGCTATCTTCTATTCAGAAACAATGTATACACCAGAGCTACTATTTACTATTACAATTACTTCTTTAACAATATTGCCATTTATGCTATAATTGTGCACACACGGCTACAACTACTACACTACGAAGGTTAAAGGCGCTCTACACACTGCCAGCTGCAGCTGCTAGAAAAGAAATCATTTTTATATGTGCGATTTTATTTAATTGCTTTCAACTTGTGTACATATATCTTGTAGCGAAAAATTAACCTATACGTACGTGCGTTTTGTTCACTTAATGGTAGCTAGCCATTGTACTACATTCTTATCGCTGGTTCATTATTCCAAAGTACATACAATTTCCAGAGTTGTCAACCTTATACTTGTAGCTAAAGTGTAAAAGGAGGTTGCGCTGACTTGCTCTGGTCAACAACAAAGCAAAAGCGTAAGTTCTTCTACCTTGTCGTCCTATTCCTATCATGATGGAATCAATCAAAATTTAATTCAATTTTCAAAATACTACATTTTCTTCGTTTCGTTGCATATACATAGTCATGTACTCTCGTATTCTGAGTGTTCACTCACAGAACAGCATAACACAGCAACAACCATGTAAAAGAAATCCATAAAGTCTACAGTTCATGCAGGTACTAATACTGTGGTACACTACACCCTGTGTGTGCAAGGTTACCTGCTATTATCCATTTACCTTTTACACAAGCAAAATGAACATCTATTTACTATAGTGCATTATTGTCAGCCTGGTATATCGTACTGTGTACCTGTACGACACTCCGTATCAGCAATCAGCCACACACTGCCCCCAGTATTACTTAGTACTATATAATCTACATGTATGTATTACTTACTTAGACATACATCCATGTGTGTGTGTTAACAATAAGTTTTGTCATGAATAGACTACATGGTATAGTGTATGTGTATAGATACTGTGTAGATATAGGTATGTGTAAGTATATGTATACTGAGAAGCGTTCGGCACAGCTCGACATTTGTCGTTGTTGTCGTTATGTTATGTGTGTTACTTGCTATACGTATATACATACATACATTACATGCTTTACCTGTAGTGTAGTAGTAAAATGCGATACTCTTGTGTAGTGGTGCAGTACTGTATAGAAGAATAGTTTGTATTTTGTAGTAGTATGAGGATCTGACACACACAGTCGACAGTTGAGTCGAGTCTAGGCCGAGAGTTAACTCATTTCAGCTGTCTAGTCGAAGTCTAACAATATGCTCCTAGTAAAACACGCATAGCATAGCAAGTTCAATACAGAAGTTGCGAACAATGCAATTAAATCAGTTCTTTTGACTTGACTTGATAAAGTGTACTGCTAAAAGCACATATCTTTGTACAAAGCTTTAGAATTCTATTGGAAACGCTGCTCTGAGTTTTCCGTGTGTTTTGTTTATTCACCAAAAAACAAAACGAGTTTGATTTATGCACAACAGGCTCTTTAATCCAATCAAACTGCATATAATTTCAGTGCACTTGCTTGCATTTTATTGTATTTTTACGTTACACACAACAGCTTGTACTATACAGTGTTACATTATAGGTTTAGATAATCAGTTAGTTTAACTTCTTCAGCTGAATATTTATAGAAATGTGAACATACTACTTCTTTCTGTATTTAGTAGCAAGGTACATAGACACATGCTTCAACTCAAGTGTTAATCTATGCCATTTTAGTACTATTTAACCATTAATAGTATAAATGTTAAATGAAATGCGATAATAAAAACTACACTCATTCTTCCAATAACAATATGTTATCCTACACACCTTTACAATTAAAGCCTCGTCAGATATTTTACTTAAAAACAGATATCTAGTAATTTTATGTATCTGTTAAGTATTGTGCTGCATAAAATACAACTACAACTCTACTGTGGTTGTTTTTTTAGTTTGTTCCCAGCCAGTTGCGTTGGCCCATGTCCACCAGTCGGTCGTGTGAAGTCAGTCCTATACATAACACAACTATCATATACCTATGCACTCTTCTAGCATTTGCCAGAAGTGTACTACTGTGTGTATCTACTAACAACTACTACCTAGGTATACACATAGCTATAATAACTAATACATACAATATACACTTATACACTCTTAGGAGTTGGCAATTATGCATTGTGATTTTGTGGCTGTGGTGTTATAGCATAGGAGATATATTTATGTATGTATGTTGTATGAAAAAGTATGTACCTACACATATAGTATTACGTGGCCACGCCAAAACATATCCAGGTATGGATAATCCTGCTTTGTAGTAAAGAGAATAAAATAGATGCAAAGCAAGTTGTACGTGTGTATTAGAACTACAAGAGAGATACACATACCTATAGAGTGAAATGCTATCAGCCAACAAAGGCTCACATTTTTTGATTGTGTGATGTGATGTGAACATTGAATTGAGCTGTATGCTACACAACAACAGTACTAACAACACTACTATACTACTACTGAGGTAAAGTAAACGTAATAGGCCGAGAAAAAAAGCGAATTAAAAAAAGCGGTTGCAACGGAAGTGAGTCCGTCAGTTCAGTTCAGTCAGCTCTTGTTGCCATGCAGGATGAATCCATAATATAAATATGTGTAATTCAACTGCTACTTTACTCTGCCGTAGAGCACACCAGAGTTTTACACTTACACGCTGTAGTAGCTAACAACTTTAGCAGAAAAGCAACAGATAGTACAGAAATTCAGGAGAGGCGAGGGCTAAAGCTTAACTTAGTTGTGCTATGCGCTATTATTATTATTATTAGCTTCAAATGAATTCGCAGTGCATTTTACATACTGTGTGTATTTGTACATTGTGTGTCTATATGGTTTATTTGTATGTGGCTAAGTTTGCATGTACTTATTATCTATGTAGGAATTAAGAGTATTGTGCATTATAAGTAAGTAGCAAAAGCATTTAATACAATTTGATGCTAGTGTATAGTGTAGAATGAATATCATCATTCGATTATATCAACGTTGTGTTGTTGGCTTCAATCGTAATAGCTGGCCAGCCACAAAAAGTTAAACAAACACCCTTTTACTTATTCCTTGTTTTACTATCAATTTGAAAAACATCGGTATCGCATCACACATCATGACTCAAAACAACCACCATGCAATAATGACTGCCTGCTATACAAATACTATTCTGTATACATCGCTACATCATATCTCGTACAATATAATATGTACATATATTTTTACTGATTATGAGTGTGTACAAAGTATGAAAATCGAGAAATGAAATGTAATATATGTAAACTGTTGTGTGTAAAATGATGTTATTGAGATACACACTCGGAGCTAAAAAGAATAATTTTAATGTGTGTGTAATAATGCGCAATGCTATACATACAGAACAGCATTCATGAGTTCACTTTACTTTGTGTATCGCATAATATACAACATACCAACAACCTTTAACAGTTTTACGAGTATTACGACTTTGTACTTTTACACCCAAACATTTGTGTGGTTCTTTTAGCTACTGCTACTACTCTGCGTGTTGAGCTGCTGATTCATTTAAACTTAAAGCAAAAGCCAATGCAAAGGAAAGGAAATGTCCGCTAGTATTTATTTATATGTATTTATATACACATATTAAATATTTTTATCTGCTCTGTATTACATTTCTACACTACACAGATATGGAGGTACAGATAGCAATACATTATGTATGCTATATAAGAATACAACTGACATGACAGTTTGGTTTTAGTTTTAGTTCGTCTAATACTCAATGCTAATATAATACAAATACATGTATTGCACAATGCAATGCAACACGGTACTTTATACATTATGTCTGTACTACCACCATGTACAACAGTACCATGCATATAATCGCAGTATTGCTATTTACTATAATATTAATATTATGCACAACAACAGTATTAGTAGAATATTCCTGCAGTGTAGTAGGAGAGGTATGGCATAAGGTGAGTAAACAGTCGAACTGAAGCATTATATTGAATTCTAACACCCTTGCTTTAACAACTCAATGAACATTTAGTTTGGGTCACGTTGTTCTACTTCTGTGTGTGTATTGCAGTTGATTGTAGTTTGAGGAGACACTCACTCAAACACACAGTCACGGAAAGACTCAACTCAACTCTCAATACTACTACTACTTTACATGTACTACTAAATACTCGTCGTAGTAGTAGCAATAGTAATATCATCCACCCTCACTCATATAAATACTACACAGGCTTAACTTACAAGTTACAATGCATCTCGTTCATTTATACTTCGTCAAGCGTTTAGATTTAGTCTATGAGTCGCTCGTTTCGTTGCACTATGTGCAGTGTGTACATGAAATACATTCAAAACGTTCACAACTTGTTTGACACATTATATGACATATAAAAGTGCATACCTACTTAACCAGCTACACTATTCAACTATGTCTTTACAACTTTACTCCACTAATACTTACTACTACTATATAGGCATAAATACATGCAGTCTTTCCTAGTATTAATACACACTACAAAATACTACGGTTACTACGCTTGTATGCTTTTACTAAAGGACAATTTATCCTTCTGTGTATGTATTTATTGTTGCTAGCATGCAATTTCTCATCTTATTTATTAAGGTATGCCAACATTTCTGTATGAAATGAAAAGGGAGCATGTATTTACTTTACCACTAATCGAAATGAATCAAAGCTAAATTGTGTTTATAAAATAATGTCGTTAGAGACAGCTGTGTATTCACACAACAGTCAGACTTACGCGCAATGCTACTTTACTACATCACTTCATGTACAAACTAATATTATTGTATCTGAAGGATGCATGTTACACTTTATACGCAATCTGAGGATTACGTGCGAAATGTGTTACTACGACTACCACTATACACATACATACATAGCTTTAGCACAATGTAGTCGCATATAGGTATGGTATACTAGTGGTAGTAGTCCAAGCAATAAATATTCAGACTATTCAACAGTATTCAGTTCTATGGGACAATTGATGCTTCCAGTTCCACCAAGCAAGCGCTCTGTGAGCTGCCGAGTTGTTCTAGTAATTCAGTTGCATAAATAAACAGAATAGTCAGAGAATGGGAGACAATGACAATACATGCATTAAGTTTGCTCAACATACAATTACAATGACAAGGAAGGAAATATTATCCTCACCTACCTACATCTAATTCTCTTCAATAATTTTACTTTTATTTGAGCATGTAATGTGAACACACATTCTGTAATGGGATATTTTCTACTATAATGTTATGCTTTAAAATGCTTGTATTCAAACTAAACTAAAAAATTATCTAACTTACTATGCAGAAAAGCAAAGCTTAAATATTATGTAGCTTTAATCCAAATGTATGTGTTAGGTGTATTTAGGAATAAAGGCATAAAGAATATCAGAATATTTTTGACTTACCCTTTCACCTTTCTCGTCTTTTACGGGGATGATAATGAAGATAATGATGTTAACTCTTGAGACTGGATATCAAATTCCAGTCAATGGCCAGAGGAGTAAAAAGAAATCAATATAAAAGGCACGACTGCCAATGCCACTCCATTGTCGTCTCGACTGGTTTTATATTCCGTGGCGGGTTTCAACTCTTCTTGCTTCGATACAAATACACAACAGAAGATGATTTGTTGAATTAATAGCAAAGATATTAATCGTATACAACTGTTATGTATGTGCTACACATATACATAGGAACCGTCTTTATTTTACTATAAAGCTGTCCGAGTGTGTATATATCAGCATCAGCAAACCACCAGAGAGTCAGCTAATTAGTCGTAAGCAGCTTTTGGCTTTGTTTTGTTTCTGTGTGATGTGATGACTGTAAATATGTTGGTGTGTAGTATCTGTAGACGTCTGTCGCTCCTTTCCTCCCGTGTGTGTGTTTGTGCAATCTCACTTAATATGATTTAGAATTCAACCTCAAACCAAAACCACACAGTATAACTAAAGTCACCATCACTTTCAATTCAAACAACAAGAACAATGTAACATAACGTAACGTGGAATTTAACTCTAGACTCCTAGACTAGTATTTCCCTACTATTTTAATAATAGTAATACAAGTACTTTTGTTGTAGTAATAGCGAATAAGTATTATTATACAAGTGTTACTGAAGTGTGAGTCTTGCTGACGATTTGAGAGATTTCATTTGACTTTGGAATGATATTATGTATTACTGCTACTAGTTACTTGTTAGTTAGCAGTAGCTGAAGTATAAAGGTGTCCATCACACACCAGAAGTAGAAGAAGAAGAAGATAGTAGTTTGAGTTTAAGTAAAAGAAGAAGAGTCCAGCTCACTTGTGAGACAGTCGGCAGTCCCATGTGTAGTGGAGTATTTGTATATTTTATATGTGTGTACTAAACTAGTAGTAAGTAGCTGATTCCCTCACACACTGTACAAGCACACGTAGTACATCTCCAGTCGAATTCCAGAAATCCAATGCCAACAAAGACAAAACAAGGCAACCAGCCTTGCCTCTTCTCCTCGTCAAGTTCTTCTGCACAGACAAAGTATCTTATTATAATATTACTCGTGTACTACTCCCGATGAGTGAATAGTGAGTGAGTGACTGTATGTGTAGTATACGGCCTGTGTGTTTATGTAGTACTGGTACTATTGTATGTCTATATGTAGTGGTGTGAGTAAGTACAAGTATAATATATATCCGAGAGGATTAGTAAGTAAACTAAAGTCAAGTCAAGTTGAAACTGCACTGGCACTGTCTATGCTGCTTGTATGCTGTTGGTTGGAAGGGCCAGGAGGCTACAGTGTGACTGAGCGAGTAAAAAGTACAAGGAGGAGAGCTGAGAGACGACGGCCAGCAGAAGAGCAGCAAACTGCTAACATAAGATTCAAGATGCAAGATCTCTAAGGAGATGAGTAGGAGTATACACGAGATTAGTATTATGCACTACAGATACACTGCCACCACCACACCAGGCACCACACTCCCAATACTACCACATACATACACTATACGAACCTTCTTCCTAATGTACTTCTCCTATTACTATCCATCCGTACGTCTCCTCTTCTCCATCCACTATCACTACCTAAATACTACGACTAGCTACTACGACTACTACACTCACAACACAACTATCTGTTTCTAAAGCACACACACATACACACAACACTCTATACTACTACACTGCCCTGCATTACAAACTATTATATTATAAAACTACTTATGTGCTTACAACTTACCTAATACTTCTATCCTTTTTCCTTTACTATTACTACTACTACTACTCGCTTCTTAGTATCTGTATCTGTATTTACATATAAATAAGTGTATACATTATACCACAGAAATTTTGTTATGCTAGTGTGACTCGTAGTAATAGAATATGTATGTATAGACCATGATAATTTGTGTTCTGTTGTAGTAGTAAATGTAAACGTAAAATAATGTACGTGCTATGTATAACAGGCTCTGGTGTATCTCTGGCTTTATAAATATATGCTACAAAGAATTATACAAATGCAAAATGCACTGGTATGTTATACAGATAGAAGTATATCTGTTTAGCAGTGTGTGATTGAAGTAAGTAAAATGTAGTGTGTTGTGTGTGTACAGATATGTTTTGTAACGAAGTAACTATAATGATGATACAAGTAGTTAGTTGTTGGGTACAATTTAGTATTGCTATTACTAAGGATAAGTAAGTAAAGTATATAAGGCCAACCAGCTAGCAACAACCAAACCACCATACACCAGTCAGCCAGCCAGCAACAACAACAAAACACAGCAGAAAGAAGACGAAAAGAGTCAGAGTCAGAGACAGAGTCAGAAAGAGAGACCAGGCAGGCAGACCAGTCACTCACTATGCACTCACCAGCACTACTACTAATATTCGACTGTTCCACTCCATTCTACTCAACAAGATCTATATAGTCCTACAAATAATACTCAGAGTATGAGTATTGCCTTGCGATAGCATTATATAGTAATAATAAATGATATTTTACGTTAACCTTAGCAGAGTTACCTGCCACAGAGAGTCAGCATAGTAAAGTGTATTCGATTCATTTCAATCCACACACTTACTACTTACTTACTATTACTACTACTACGCTACCTCACGTTCCCTACCTACTACGCTACCTTACAATACCTACCTACTACGTATTTCTCTATAGTAGTACGTAGTATAGTCAGTAAGAATACTCATATGCTATACAGATACACTAAAATACACAAGTGACTAATACTAACTCGTAGTACCATTTGTGTGTTATTATTATGCAGATCTAGGTAGATATACGATACATACATGATACTACACGTTTAGTACTACATCTACTTTACGATATCTGTCTCTAAACTACAGAATAACTATTAAAGTTACTATCAACGAAACGAGCATCGAGCAGTCTGGCTGGCTGGCTGTCAATGCGTGAATTGTGTGATTAGCTTTGCTGATGAGTTCACCATAATAATATCTTCTTATTCACTCATTCGTAGTGTACTGGACTGAATTTTACTCTAGGAGGTTTTACGTTGTGTGCATAGTTACGATTAATGCACTTATTCGGTAGAGTATAGGATTGTGAGGTACAAGTAAGTACAAATACTCTTGGTGGTGCTACTTGTATTATATTCTTGGCGCTAACAAAGAGGTGGTGACTAATGTAGCACTTTAGGTGGAAACTAGGTAGCTTATATGTATGTATGAGGAATACACATTCTCGGATTAATACTCTGTGATCGTGTAAATGCAAATGCACTTGTAAAGAAAAAAGGTAGTATGTAGAGGTAGAAAAAGGTGTGTAGCGTAGTATAGTAGTAAGGAATTATAGCAAGGTGTTTTGTTTAATGTTTACTGCTTGTTTAGTGGAATAGTGTAGGGTGTAGGTAGGTACTATATGTTTGCTATAGTGTAGGAATATGTTTACAAAAAATGATTTGGAAAATCGAGTTCAAGCTAAATAAAATTGACTCACCACATTATTGTAGAGGTTGTAGGACAAATCCAGTGTTGCTGTGTAAGAATGGCCAATGCCCACCAGCAACCAGCCAAGGTTCCATCCTTACACTCAAAACGAAACAGATACACACACCGTACAAGCCAAAACCCACGATGACAATTTCAATGTGTTCTTTGTCGAATTTCGTGTTGGATTGGGTTGAAAAAGGACCTGTCGTTTTTGTCAACTGGAAGAAAGTCAATAATAATCCAGGACAGACCTACACTGACTGAACTACGTTTCTTTTACTTGAAAACAACAGCATTATGATACAATAGAGTTCAATTCCAGAGGAATCCACTTGCACTCTGCCTCTACATTATCATTCTCCTCCTGGTAGTATGGTTAACTGGTATTCTTAATGTTAGTGTAGTAGTAGTGTCTATGCATGTAAGTGTATTGTAAAAAGGTCTCTCTCTCATGCAGTCAGTACCTTTTGTTTACTATATACATGATGAAACGTAGATGGTCGTAGCAGCACCACTATTGTAACACTACTATACAGAAAACCAAATGTTTGGAGTTTTGTCTTCGGAAAGAGGAATCAGAAGGAAAAGAGAATATACAGTTTGTACATTACTTGTTCGTAATGTGTTTTTCACTTGTATTGTAGTGTAGTGGTATTAGGAATAGCAAGTAGTTTTCGTGACTTTGACTTGCTTTAGATTTACTCGCATATTAGTATTGCTTTTGTATGTGTATCTATGTGAAGACGACGGAGATTTGGTATATTCGTTTGTGTCTTTGTTGTTTAACTGTTCTGTATGTGTGTTTCTAGCATAATCGTGTACTGTAGTGTATTATCTGTACTAGTAGAGTCGAGTGGAAGTGTAAAACTAAAAATTAGGTATATACTGCTAATATTATTATAATATGGTAGGTACAGTTTAGTTGAGTACAATATAAAGTAGAGCCTTTGCCTTGCTTTGCCTTGTTTGATTTTATGTGTAGTAAGTATTATCTCTCTTTCTCTCTGTATGTGTATTTGTAATAGTAATGTGCTCTCTGTGTTCAGTACTGTGATGTACTGCGTTGTGTGATCTGTTCGAATCTGGCTGTTAAAGATGTGTTTTGTCTCTATGCAATCCGATGGCAATCCACAATCAACCAAATCCACTGTTGTTGACTGTAGGACTGTGGTACACACTTTGTACTTGTACTGCACACACTACAGCTCTCCACACACTACCTACTACTTTTCATATCACATCACCAGCAAAGCAAGCAGCACACAAAACATAACAGCACAAGCAAGAGTTTCCGAGTTCTCGTCTCTTCGTTCGGGCAGACTCACAACTTCAAACTCAAAATCGCTTCATATACAAATCCTGAATCTAGTGGAGCATTTCGTTCGGGTATATTATACGTTTCCTTCTTACGGCCGCGTACGCTTTGCCTTGCCTTGCTTTGCCTTTAACTTGTTAAGTTTCATTCTGTACTCTTCTACTACGACTACTACGAACGACTACTCCTTGCTTTACTCACTATGTGTTTGTATATGACTGACTGACATCATATACACATATTGTAGATAGATTGCTGTATATATAGAGTTTATAGTAAAGTGTAGTGGTACCTATATGCTAGACCCATGCCACGATACGATACGATACGCTACGAAAAGCCAAAGCCATACCATACCTCCAGAGTTCTCTGTTACTACGCTACGTTGTTCCTCCTTGGGAAAAGGTTCAGACTTCAGACGACGAGACTAACAATAAGACCAGAGAAAACTATCAGCAAATGGAATACTACTCGTATAAGCAGTCGTAGTAGAATGCTGCAATGCTATGTAATAGTAGTAAAACTTTTAAGTATATGGGTAGTAGTAGTAGAAGAGTAGTGTAGTGTGTAGAGGTGGTGGTATGGTATGGTATGGTGTGGTTTAACTAGTAATATTACACATACAACCTACAAACCCAAACCAAAGTCAAGTGAAAAGGATAGATTCTACAAACAGCGAACAACGGCAGTGTGTAAAGAAAGGCATAGTAATAGTAAAAAGACAATCCTATATCCATCCGCCGTGTGTGTGTGTGTGTGTGTGTGTGGAGCGAAGAGTTATTATTATATACTCCAGCTGAATGCAATGCTATATCTTTAGAAGAAGTATAAGTTGAAGATGTGATGGTGTTGTGTGTATAGGGAGTTGTGTGTAACGTGTGTGTATGTGTAGTATATGTATATTATTGTGCTTGTTCACTTTCTTCATAACAAACTATCTGTAGTAGATTTGTCTGCTAATGTGTAGTAAAGCTGAGTAACTATTCTCAAAGCTATAGAGTACTCGGTCCCTAAATACAAACGAATAATAGTATAGTAGTCAAGTGTAACGTAGTAGTAAACTAACGTGTAGTTGTAGTGTAGCAGCGTAAACATGGATTGTTCATACTCTAATGTGACCTCAGACTCTGACTAATACAAATCTGCAGTTATTCATTTGATTACTCATTAGTTAAAATTTTAAATGTTTCCGATGGGCTATAATTGTAGCTTACCTAATGTGTTACAAAAATACTAGTTTGGCAAGCCTTTCAGAGAATGCTAAATTCTAAAATGATGACAAAAAGTTTAATTTGCTCATTTTATGTTCCTAAAATCTTGTTGGCATCTTCTGATCATACATCACCAATGAGAAGGAAAATTCGTGCCTCGTTTACGTTTGCCGACCGAGTTAAGGAAAAATTGCCAGTTGAATATTTGCGAGTATGTTGTCTTTAAAACAGTGTACTACTACATACATATAACATAATACTAAACTTAAATTTTAGAATAATTGTATTTCTATACAAGCAATATGTATGGCATAAATGAATTACTATAAAGTATGAAATTTGTGAAGATAAGCAAAACATTTGGATGTTTATCGTGTAAACAAATCTGGAAATGGAATGTACGTTGTGAATGGATATGCCCTTTGGAGTTTTTGTGTGTATAGACGAAATCCAGTGCAATGTCAGTAGCCAGAGTCAGCCCATTCGGTCTTGTGCAGAGACTAGACGAGGGAATTCTACTTTGGGTGGGATTTGAGTCTCTCTCGTCATACAGTGCTTGTAGTATATCCCAGCCGAGTCGAGTCGTTTTGTCGTAATATACCTAATAGTAAAACTTTGTACATTATATAACACAGTAAAGCATTAAGCAGGAGTAGTAGCGGCATGGCAGTAGGATATATTTTATATGGAGTGAGCAGCGATACCTTCACCGACGGCCGTGCACTGCCACACGGTGTATGCAATAACACGAAGGTACGTGAATAAAATGGAGTTGGAGTTTCATGTGTCCGTGTTAACGCATGGGCTCATTTCTCCATGCATATAAGTTTCTTCGTGTCTCTGTATCTGTATAAGTTAGGTTAGTCCTTCTGTAAAGTGAGGCTAGTTCCCATTCCATTCCTCGTGTCTATATCCATGTGTCATGAATGAACTTCCCCTCCCCCAAAATGCCCCAACCCCTCTATCCTCCTATTTCCCCCCACGAGAATCCCCCTTACACTCGTGCCGTAGATTTATTGTAGATTGTGTGCAACTACACACATTCACCTTCTATCCAGCCACTAGTACTTGTACATTATACGTCTCTTGGAAAAGGCACGAACACCAAACCAACTCACGAGTACGCGAGTAAACCAGAAACCATAACGCTTTTTACTACGAAACAATTTCTATACAAGGGCCAAAGAATTTCCCTACAAAATCGTCACATTTTTACAAAATTATCTTCCAAACACAACATTCTTTAGTGGATCTTCTCGAAATCCAAGTCATTATGACATCAAAATTCATTCTAACAATCAATAATCCAAATGGCTGCATTAACGAAGTTTCTCAATGTCAGCACAATATCATTTATATAGGCATGTACACACTACACACACACAGGAGGTACCTATACGAGTCCTTTACATTTATATATAGGTTTATGTTATACCACACCACACCACAACGATTCTTTTCCTCTCGTTTATGTACGTTGCATTATGTAGTCCTCTTCTTCTACTCGAAATGATAATGTGCGAGTTGTATTCACTGCCTGTGTGTAAATGTACATATACATGTCCCATTCGTATTTAGTAGTATATGTACCTACATTATGTACATTTAGTAATAATGCATTGGTATGGTGAAGTCATTGAGAGTGTATTTTATATAGCAATGTGTGAATCTTGTTTAGCACGGACTCTGTCTCTTATCAATCTTATAAACATACACTTACGTTGTTTCCTTCGTCTTTCTTCGTGTTGCTATCCTCATGTCCTCATCTTCATCCTCTGCTGAGTTAGAATCTTCTTCTTTGAATACTATGCACATCATGTGTCTGTTTGCTAACGTTTATACTACAGATACCAACAATACGATGTACTAAACTATAAGGTGTATACTCGTATCCACCTTATACTACTAATAATATGTACTAGTACTAACATTAAGCTTTGTAGTCTAAGATGCTTCCTACATACTATAAAAGATGAGTTAGTTTTGTGGAGTTATATTGCTTGGAGCACATTGTGGTGATGTGATGTAATGTGGAACTTCTTTTTAAATTAGAAAGATATAGTCAAGTGATGCTCCATGTCTGTTGTAGGTATGTTGTGTAGGTATCTCTATTTAAGTAGGTACTAGCGTAAACTTCATGAAAGATAGTGCCTGTATTTCTATGTACAATTCTATCACTATATATGTTCACAGAGAGATTTATACACGAACACTGTATTTCATCTTCAGTTTCGTTTGTTGTTACTTTTGATTTTGATCATCTTTTGTTGTATCTTGGCTTTGTAACGTGTCTGCGTAGGTATATGTATAGGTACAAACGTACATGAACGAAGAATGGAAAGAGGTTTGAGAGCAAAAGTGTAGAATTGAGAATCTTTGACTTGGATACTCCAACAGACTTATTAACCTTGTTTGTATCAGTGTAAAATAGGCAAGTGTATTATTTCATCTTAGTTTATACCTATAGCATGAATCTTGAACAACAGGGTTATACGAGATTGTGCAATTTACGTACAAAAAGAGTTTCATATAAGTACCTAATACAGATTCCTGTGTCCTTATACATGTAAGACCTTTACAATGGAGTAGTAATACTAATAGATAGGACTAGATTACTAATGTAAGCGTACATAATACTAATAGATGTACATCACGGTGAATATTTTTAATGCAGATAATTTTCGAAAAAATGAAAGAAACAATGTAGTTTAGTTCTAACACTTTTGTACAATTAATAAAGTGAAGGAATTACTGTATGTTAACACCTAATTAGATCTTAGTC
>JAQFYB010002875.1:0-22072 GCA_034694085.1 Pogonognathellus longicornis | reverse complement strand
ATCTCGTCGGAAAATCGAATTTACTCCCCATATGGGGAGCTATTTCGACCTGGGGAGTTAATTCGGCCAGTACGGTACTTGCAATTGCAACGGAGCATAATTTATCTGGGCACTCGCTATGCTAATAATATTATAATAATAATATACTGTCCCGGTCCCACCCAACATACCAACAAGTACTATATAGAGTTTCTCGTTAAACTAGTCCAGATCTTGATTGTGGAGGATAATATGGGTATTATCATGCGCGTAGCCGGAGAGGGGGGTGCATAAGGTACACGTGCACCCCTCCCCAGAATGCATTCCATATCTCAAAACAGCGAGGTTATTTTGCCGTACAAATTCAAAAACATTAAAAAAGTTTCGCCCTACTCGCGAATATGATGCATTTTTCGTTGGTTTTGGCTTAATTGACTCCAATGCAACGCTGCGCGTTGAACGCGCTATTATGGGTTCAATTGTACCTCATATTCGGATTTTGTTCTCTCGGAAATCGATTTCTGTACACAACTTGCTGTGTACCCCAACTTATAATCCTGGCTACGCGCCTGGGTATTATTAATGAGTGAGACACAAAGATATAAATAGCTTAAAAATATTCGTAGATTTTACATTCACTTTGTCTGAATAGACATCTTTCGTGCACAGGATTGCAAACATGCATATATTTTATTTGTAGAAGGTTTGATTGTTATCCATCCATTGCCCTTAATTTTTCATTAAATTAGACTTAAAATTTTCAATACATTTCCAAACTATTTATAATAGTTAAAGACATCAATAATTATTTTATGCGCTCATTAACAAATTAAATTACAAACATTAGGTGCGGTGGTTTACAATGTTGTACAAATCCAGACGTTCCGTAAATTCGGAGACGTCTCCAATGAATTGCTTCGACCCTGACTGTAAATTCTTTGGAGTAAAAATTCTGAAGGGGCAATTGTTGTTGACATTATCTTCAGATTCAGTTGTTTGCGAATTCGTTCGCTTCCCCAGAACACATTTTGGCTTTTTAACAGGATCATTTAAAATCTGAAAATTATTTTAGAACACGTAAATTGCAAATACTCTCTCTGTTCCATATTTCCAAGTTAAGAAAGTGTTGTATTTGAATGATCTAAGTAAGTAATTGATTTACTTGTATTGAAATTTTCCTATGTTCTTTTCCATCACTGGAGAAATACTTTTCGACCCATTTCAGAAAGGTTTTGTGGCTCACTGCGGAGTATTGTGCAGCCTAAGCATGAATATAGCATTTTACATGCACATGTAAAATATTGCATTCAAAGGAGGTCATTATTGTGGAGGTATGTGTACATGTTCATTACCTGTGCTGAGGCATCATGACAATCAAAATTGAATGAAAAGTCCTTGACTTTTCTCTCGTAATCTTGCATTTGATCAATTACATGGTTGTAAGACTGTGTAAGACAGTACTGTTTTTTCAGCAAGATACATTCTGTAGTCAACCAGCTTTGAAAAATATCAGGAACGTTATCCAGATCCTCGATGAAGTTTTCCAAAAATTTGTTTAGTTCTTTGTCAACATTGTCTACAGACAAATCCCTAATAAATATCGTTATAATTAGTGCAGATAGATTAAAATAATTCTCATTTGCATTCATTTGCTTCGAAAGCAATTTATTCCAAACTCACAAAGCAGAACCACTGATCTCGAAATGAATGATTCCATTGAATTCATTAACTTGAGAAGTTATACGAAACGACTTGAACTCCATTGCACCAATGAATTCCTGTGGGTGAGCATTTAAAATATTCATTACTACCCTTTTGTTCAGTTTCACAGCTTGATATCAAAACTGGCACCTAGTAATGTAGTACCCCCAATTATTATTTTGCATACATGAAAAATGCGAGAGTTGCATTTGTTTTCCAGGGTAGCACGCATTTGGAATTGATGATTAACAAGAACTTGATTTTTCTCCATGTGATTGCTCAGGACTCGTAAAATTCTTGTTCCAACTGGCCAGATATACATCATAGCCTGGAATTACAATAAATTCGTTTTTTTAATTGCGCTAGAAATAATATTATTTTACATGCACAATACACAGTCAGTCACTTACTTCAGGGTAACTAAATGGCGAATCAGTTTCTAGAAACCAACTAGAAATCTGGTACGCTTCGAAATCAGCAGCTCCTGCAACTAGGACTCCCACTTCGCGCTCTCTTCGAAAACTGGATGCAAAACTCTCGAAAGATTTCTGATTTACTTTTTTTAGGGTTTCCAGTCGAGAGTATAGGGAGACGTAGTTTCTCACAGTTAGTTTGTTAAGAAAGCATCTAGGTATGTAAGAACATTACATTGGTTTAGTTTTATTAAACATTTACAAATCCTTTATGAGATGAAATGAATTGTCATGCATACTTGGCCAAAACCTCCGCTCGTGCCAAAGCTGAATTGTACTTTCTCTTTAGAAGTAAATTATGTTTCTTTGGGTTAGTGGACACCAAAGCTACTTCCAAAGTCTTCAAAATTGTTTCACACGTATTCTGTGCCAGGCTTTTGTGACCAAATACATTGACTAATACTCCGAAATGTGTTGGTTCAATTGAATAGTGTAAGTTTGCGATATTCCCCGCATCCAACCCACCATTCGTGACAAGATCGTTCAATTCATTCACCAACATTGACACCATCACAGAACTACCATTACATTAACAATTACAATTTTCTTGATTTACTTTCACAATTCAGAAATTGCTTTAAATGTTTTTACCGTTCTGGAGAATAATTGCCGAGGAGTGGACAAGCAATGTGTGCCATGTAGGAGACCATGCTCTTATACAAGTGACTGTTTTTTTGCCAAACGCTAATGTTGCTAAATTTTAGGACAGGCCAAGGAAGATTCTCTCCCTATTCATCCACATCCAAATAGTGCTTATATTAGCGACAATTATTTGTAGGATTTCATGAAATTTTTACCTTTGGACATTGGACATTAAGGGATTTGGCTGATACTTAAGGATTCAATTTTACTTTTACTTACCTCAGGCAGAGTGGGTCCTAGTTCATACTCAGTGTAGTACAAGTTTGGACTCGCAAACCCAGTTAGAATTTCTAACTCAAGTTTTTCATTCAAAGCTATTTTTCTGTCTACCCATATGTTTGGAATGTCTAATAAAATATTTAAATATTATTGTCACCGTTTTATCATATTTGCTCACACAAAAACCCCCACTTGATAAATACAACTACTAAATTGTGACATGAACTTACCCAACACGATGTACTTTGTTTTGTAATATTTCTCTTCATGTTTCCACGGAAGATCGTTGATTTGCTGACTTACCATATAATTGCATTTGTCGGGTAGCAGCGACTGGAGCACACGTTTAATGACGTCATGTTCAAATTCAAATAATAAAATGTCACCCATGAGAACCTGGTGAAGAAATAAGTTGGTTTAGGTGGCAAAAAGTATAGGTAGGTAAGGTAGGTGGTTAAAGTGTATGACTGGTTAAAAGTGTATAGCGGGTCAAATACATCTTCTGGGGGAAATTTTTGCATAGCTTCTGCTAGTGCACCAATTCTTGGAGCGGAGTTTGTGAAGTGAGAAAAAGGAACTTCCATATCCCTTAGTTGGGATATTTCAGGCTCATTGCTATTGAAACTGATTTCTCGTGTGTACTTCAAGTACTGATAAATTTGTCCGTGCGCTTCAATATTCAAGTCTTCTAAGTGGTTGATATATCTCATGACAACTGGCACAATCTGTGACATACTTATATTGTAGTATTACCATTCATCATAATTCACATACCTAGTCTATTTTATTGTACCTACTATGACAATGTGTTGAGTGCTGTAATATTTGTTGCATGATATGCTGTTGTACAATTAGACACAATTAAGCATATTTTGTAACTTACTCGATCTAATATGTTTAAACCTTTGTCAGTTAGTTGAAGATTTATTTGGAAAAGTGAACACCAATTATTGCGATGATATCCCGTATGATTACATCCAGCTTGAAGGTCAGTGATGAGGCCACTGTGTGCAAAGTGCATACCATACTTTAGTTTTAGCCTTTAATATAATCTACTTAAATACAGATATAAATATGAATAATTTTGGATGTAAGTATTGACATTGACACTGACCGTTTATGAAGTATTGAGTGTAAGCCTCTTTCTAATTTGTGGCTGAGAAGCCAAGCAACGTGATCCAAAGGTTTCGATTTGTAGTTTTTCCACAAAGTGGGATCTAAAGCCCAAGATATCACCAACTGAAAACAAACAAATTAGAATCATGTAGTTTAAACGAAGACTTTTCCGGATGGAAAGATGTGAAATAAATCAATAGTCTTAATAAAGCCTCACTGATGGTGTTGCACTGTCACCTCCATTATAACAAACTTGGTATTGCTTGGCAAATGTGGTCATGGAGAATGGTTCTTCCAATGGCACAGCTGTATTTTCATCATTAGCATCAGGAAACACAGCTTTCTTTTTGATGAAGTGTTTTACTAAAACCTGCTGTAAAGTGTCCAAAGATTCTGAAGACTGTTCAAAGAGAAGAAGAGAGCAAAATTAATCGTAAAGATTGGAATACAGAGATGCAGTAAAGTGACGTATAATATTAGGCATTGCATAGTGTAACAAGATAAACCTGTAAAACAACAGTGGCCGACTCTTTCGAATACTGATTTTGCCACAAATATTCCAGTCCTTCAGTAATTGACTTGCAATCTTCATTAATGGGCATTAGTCCTTGTCGAAATCCAGGAGAAACATTTTGAAATGAGTGGGCATCCTTTGCCAATGAATATATAAATTGCAGTTGTTTTTTGTCATTCAATAGCCATGACCTGGAGTCCATTTTACTGACTATTTCATACTTGTTTTGTGAGGGTGGATAGTTCTTACAAAGTAAATCTTTCAGATCTTTTTGCTTATAATTGGGCTTTTGCAAAGCATTCAGTAGTGTTATTAGACTGGACTCTATATCCTTGCTCTGTTCATGCTGTTTAACAAATGTAGACATTGTTTCCAAAAATCCCGTACTCGTGACAGACAAAACTTTATCGCTCACATTCTTAAGAAAGTGAAGATTGATTTAATAAAACCTTGTTGAATGAAAATCATTAAATATTATTTCAATGACATAACTTGACTTACTTCGATGACTCTTCTAGATAGGTCAAAAATGCCGTTAAGTTCAGGAGGGTCGTACAAAGAGCCCACGGGGAATGTAATTGCTGCATCTCCCTGAAACACGAAGATGAAAGAAAATTGTAATAAACACTTTACTTGAGGTAGGTATGATAGGAAAATGAAAATACTATTTCAGAATTACATTTAGCACAACCGGAGTGTTTTTGTTTTGAAACACAAGTTGGAAACCTTCATCTTGCTTAGCTACAATTTGGCTCAAGTCCACTGGAATCATTTGACTTGTTAGTACATTGACATCAGTAAGACTTTTCAAATTCAACTCTACTTCAGGTTCTGACATTACTTCTTTGAATATTTCATTTAAAGATTCGTCATCCGTTTCTATGAGTTTGATGAATTTTTCAGGATCCATATCATCAAATTCTGCGTCACTTAAGCTCGCATCTGAGTCAGGTCTATCAGCATCTTCATCCTCTTCAGGATGAACCTTTAACTCGTACTCTTTCTCTTCGTTTTCTTCTTTTTCTTCCAATTCTTTTTCTGTGTTGTCTTCTAACTCCATTTCCACTTCGGAACCTTCATTTTCCTTGGATTTTTCTTTTTTCTTTTTCCGTGGAGCAAAGAATACCTCCGACGCAAAATTGTTTGCTCGGCTAGTAGCACCAGTCCTTAAAAACTCCGGACCATCTGCATTTTTAGTATAATATTCTATTTATATTCATTTTCTGACGCATATGAAACGAGTTTTAATTGAACTAGACTTCTCTTACCTTCTGCAGCATATACCACTCCTGCTTGGACCCAAGTTTGATTTTTGTCTTTTGGACAGGATATGAGCAAAGCTCTGAGTTTATTTTTCAGCATTACATAACGGTATTCATTGACATCATTTATGCTTTTTTGAGGATATGCAGTCCAGGAAATGAAGGATTCTTCAACTTCTTCCATTTTAGGAACAATCAAGCGTATTTATTTTATAATAGCGTGTATGAATGACAATATAATAAAGTTTTGGTTTTGATATGGCTGGGAATGGTGAAATAAATTAATTGTTTATTTCATGATGATATTGAATAATAAAGCTCACAGTGGTAACGGACTCGTTTTAATTAAGACATAAAAAAATAAAAAGCCGTAGCAACAGCAACTTTGAACATTTCTTTACCTCAATCAAGACAGCGCATTTCTTCGGATCTCCTAGAATAAATTGAGAATTAATGACAATAATTTTTGAGGTGACGTATCTTGGAGAAATTACCAATCAAGCAAATCACTATTTAATATTCAAAAAAATCGAAATCCCATTAAATTGTATTCGCCACGTTACATCATTTTTCCGAAACCCCGCCCACCGTTTTCGTTTTTTATTTTAAACAGGGGTTATTTCTGTTCCATTAGTGTTATTTATCTATTTTCAGTTGAGTATATTACAAGAAAAAATGAACGCTTTAGTATTAAAATAATTTTCATTTATTAATACATCTAATGACTGCCTGTGCCAGTTGACACAGTTATGTTCTGAAAAGATTTACTTTATAAAGTATTTAGTAATAAAGTAGCATGGACAATCATAGTACACACATCAGGCGCGTAGCCAGGATTATAACCTAGGGGGTATACAGCAAAGTTCTATTCAGATTTCTTGGGAAAGCCAAAATCTCAATATCAAAAGTACAAATGAGTCTATAATCACGTGTAGAAACAAATATTTGAAAGAATTTACAAAACCAAAATAAAATGCATGACATTCCGATGCAGCGCGAATTTTTTTCGATTTATTTTGTTTTTCATAAATTGGTTCTGGGGGAGCACGTGCACAAAGCTGTATTTAGGGGGCAAAGGGGGCAATTGCCCCCCGAAATCGGAAAAAATAGGTTATTTTACCAAAAAGGTGCAAAAAAACGCAAAATGTTTCGCGCTACGCGCGAATTTGATACATTTTAGATTGATTTTTGACCTAAAATACCACAAATTTTCTGCGCTTCGCGCGATAACAGACACTATTGTGGATCATGTTGTATTTCGCCCCCTCCAAAATGGAATCCTAGATACGGCCTTGCACGTGCACCCCCCTTGGCTACGCGCATGACACACATTATGGTTACCCAAATGGTTACCTATTATAATAAGTATTTATTTGCAGACAAATTGTTATGAATAATCCAATGTCTTAATTTCTAATAAAGCTGAAGTTTGAACCATATAACTTATCATAAATTCTGCTAAAATTACATATTAGCAAGAGCATAATACACTTTTTACTACAATTACATTTTTAATCATAAACAGAAGGTTTTTTTAAATACAAAATATAAAAATAGCCAATAATTTGTTGATGTAAGGATGTAAGTAATCTCGCAACTCTATATATTATATTACAAACATTACCAATCAATAAATAAATGCATTATGTAGAATCATGTGCAATATGCATGGTGTGATAATGTTATGTTCATTGTAGAGTCATTCGCCGATATTCAGCAGAACACGTGCGAATTAATGGGTTTACTGGGTTTTTTACAGACGACTAGTTTTCACAAAACGGTAATAAATTTAAGTGGCTCACTGGCAGCCGACAAGTTACAACTTTGCAGGGTAAGTGGATATTTAGCCCCTAAGACGATGTAGATGCCTACATATATTACAGCTATAATATAACCAAGATTATAATAAATACAATCATGTTAAATAAATTATTATAACCAAACAAAGAAAAAGTAGTTGAGACATGTCCACATGTCTACAATCATATTATTATACTGTTTAAACAGTATATTATCGTTTCGTACGCATCGCCAATTTGTTATAATATGACCATTAATTTCAGTATTTGAGTTTCAATAGTTATTTGGAGTGTAATTTTGTAGACAACGAAAAAACATAATGCAATTTGAAAAAGTTCTACAGTTACAGTAACTCCCAAAAATTGCAATACCGGCCCTATCAGTCTTTTGTTTTTGTGCATTTGAAATGAAAAGACGTTTCGTTTCGTTCAATTATATTTCAGATTTTATCTGAATCGAAAACTTAGAGTAAATTATTTGTAATTTTGAATGTAAGGAACGAGATCGCGAGTTAGTGAGTCTGTAGAAGTAATAAATTTACAATATCGAAAATCAGCAAAGATTAAAAAAAATCAACAGCCATAATTATTTTTGAACAATGGCATTAGAAGAAATGAATAAAATCATAATTCTGATAGCCCTTGGATTTAATTTGATAGGGGAAAATATATGCTTATCAACATTGAACAGTTTATCTTGCACATCGGTGATAGCTCAAGAATCCGATATGATTACAATATATTCTGCAACCGAAATAATTCAAAATCCAGTAATGCGTGTCAACTATATTCAACAATTAACAACAAATTGTAGCTCCAGGTCAAGTTTAAACTCTTTCAGGCTGATACACTATAAAATGACATGCGTTAATTTTTTTATACATTCTTCGAACTTGAGTGTTCTTCAGTACTTTTTGCTAGACGCTCAACAACTCTCTACCGAAAATTCAATTTTTGTTGTATATTTTCCACAGAATATAAAAACAAAGTCGTCAATAATAATACAGCTGCTACAAGGAAGTACTTTTAGCCATTTAAATCCAAACATTCTACTCATATTTCTGAAAAATAATTTTCAAATAAGTAGCTGGACAGTATTTTGTTTTCTTTGTGATCAACAAGAATTTCACAACAATAGCAAAATGCCGTCAATAGTGTATCTAAGAGGACTTTGGGAACGCAACAATAACAAAGGACACGGAAAAGCGGCGTTTACAAAATTGAAAACCTGGAAAAATGAAACATTGAAAATTCGAAACATGCAATCTGCTATGAGAGCATCGTGGAACAATGGAAGAACGGTGTATGTGCTTTTAGGAATAATATCTACCACTTTAAATTTTACCTTTTCTGAAAATGATTTTGATAAACCACGCTTTTATTTATGTGAGTCAACGGAAATTGATAGTTTAGCATCAGGGAACTCCAAAAATAATGCTGGGTTTAAAGAAAAAGTCAACCTAGTTATCACACATGTTAATGATGTCAGTTTCTTTTATTGTCAATCTCTGGAAGTTCTTGCGGAAACTCCGTTGTTGTTTATATTTTACCCGTTTCATATTTCCATTTGGTTTTTCGTCCTTTCTGTGATTTTTTTAATGTCGATTGTTTATGGAAACATTTGGCACGGTCTAAACATACTTTGGATATCGATGGGAATTCCTCCTCAACAACGTTCCCTCTTCAATCGAATTCCACTGTCAAAGAAAATTTTGTTTCAAATATCTGTCTTTGCGTTTTTATATTTGCAGTTTAATTACATTTCGTTTTTTACAACGGACGTCATCATACCTTTCCCGGTTACACGTATCGATACTAACAAAAACCTCTTTCAAACAGGTTTCAAAATCATTGTTTGTGGTAAAGACACTACTGCTACATTTGAAAAGTCATTTGCTGAAAAATATAGACAAGAAATTAAGGCTCATGACATTGCTGTACTAATTGATTTTGTGCACCAAGACAATTGCAGTAATGAAGCTGCAATCAAATCTGCGTCAGCGGTTAACACAGGCACTACCTTGATTTACACAAAATTTGTAATGGCTAATCGAGGAAAAGTTCAACGCATAACCAAAAGCTATTGCAATGTCGTTGAAACAATATGGAGCAGGACTTGGTTAACCTTTGTGTTCAATTCTCATTTGGCTCAGTCATTTAGAAAAAATATTTTGTGGTTGCAAGCTACAGGCATTGACATTTTTTGGGAAAATTTATTCGTTACTGGCTACAACCGAGCGAATTATTTCGATTACAATAGGAATGAAAATGGTCGACTTTCTTTAGACACTCCAATTTTGTCTGTTTTCAAACTAGGTGGCATTTTTATATTAATTAGCGGAGGAGTTTTTATTTTAGAGGTGGCAAATTTTTTTTTATGAAGTTGTAAATAATTTTTAAAAATCTGACAGTTACATGTGAGAAATAGGTTATTAAATAATTTCGTTTAACACATTTAAATAAATATCCTTATCCAAATTGTATTTAAAGTTGTGATAGGGGCACTCAAAATATATTTTTGCGAAAATACGCAGATATTAAAATTAATTGTCTTTGCTTTTTGTGGACTACGCACAGCTTCCAATAATTATTTCTTGTTTCCGATATCGATATAATGCAATGTATTGTTTGTTATAAAAGTTAAGGTAACTTAATTGATTTATTTGTTGAAATTTAATGCATAAAACATTTGTTTAAAAAATTGATGTTTTATAATTATAAATATTATTATATTACTACCCACGGCTGTAACCAGAAATTAATTTCGGGGAGGGCAAAATATATTCCAGGGAGGACAAAATGCCCAAAAAAGAGGTCATTTCAAAACAAACTTTATTCTTTTTTTGGGATTTCGGGGGAAGCAATTACCCCCTTGCCCACCCACTGAATACGGCTATGTATACTGTATTTTAAATAATCTCTTTTACAACCACTCCACTCCATATACCAATATATTATGACGTCAAAATTTGGAGAAGTTTCTTTTTCGGTATACAATATTTGTACATGTTCTTCATGATTTATGGCCATGCTCCTTTTAACAGTTTGAGAACTGCCATTTTTTGCAAATAAATTGAGGATAGGAAAATAAACCACGTATTTTCTGTCATTAATATTGTATGATTCACAAACTAAAATAAAAATCGAACCTATAGGTATATGATATTTGCATAAAAGTTAATCACACAGTCGACAGTAGTAAGATTTGAGCAATAGAGGAGTACATGCCAAAATCGATGGGTCAAGTTCAGATTCCATATGCATGATTGAATAAATAATTCACATCACTCAACAGCCATTTTTGTATGCTACACATTCTTGCAGCTGAATTCATTTATAATGTTGGATTAGAAAAGAACCCAGGACTTATTTTACGCGTCTGTTTTGTGCTCTTGGCTCTCCATTGAATATAGCTTTGTCGTACTTTCTCTTGTGGTCTTCTGATTTGTTTGTGTTTTATCAATTATTATTATATTAAATACCATATTTATATTATTACCATTATTTGTAACACCAAAAAATAATATTTAAAAATAAATTAATACCTATACATAAAATTCCTTGCAAAAGAATGAGTAAAACTTTGAGCATGATATCGATTATTTTTGTAATACTGATTGCAACTAATTCGGTAAGAGAAAATGGATTATAGTATCTATTGTAATTTTAACTGAATACATTCACTCAAAATTGATTAACTACTAAAACTAAGAATGAATATAAATGTTTATTTTTATCCAGGTGAAATGCCAGACTGGAGAGGATGAAGATGACGAGGAAAATACAAATAATAATACTGTGGAAGAAAGAGAAGAAAGTGAGGAAAATGAGAAACATATAGATTCACAGAAATAATACAGCCCATAGCCCATACATTTTAGTTCGTTACCTTATAGTTCATTAGTGTCCGTTTTATTCCACATTTTTAGGACAGTAGTCAAAATTACTAAATTACTCTGTATTGCCTGCCAGTGATTTTAGCTGATGAAGTTTCGTATGCATTGATAGCACTTCACTAAAAACATGCTTAGAAACAAAATGTCGTGAAAAGGGCGAAAGAGCTACAATTGTGCTAAAATTCAATGAAACATCTCTACAATCAAATGAATCTCATACATTGATTTATTTTATTTGAGTAAATGATTTGAGTTTTGAATATCAGGCTGAATGTTGGAAACAACATTTTTTGAAAAAATATATACGACTGCCGCAAAATATTATGTTTACGTGCAATTGTCAAATCTATGTTTAAAACGTAAATGAATTAATTCCCACAGGACAGGAAATGAATAACTCTTTTGTTTATCATTAATTATTATCATACAAAGATGTAATTATTAGCTTTTCTTTTCAAAGGTGCAAAATTGACCGATGCTCCGCCAAAGAAAGAAAGCCCTAAAGAAGCTGTCACTGAAAGCAGTGCCCCAGTAGCTGCAAACAATCAAGCCCTACTTAATGCTCTTTTACTAATGGCAATCAACAACAATAATGCAAACGAAGTCTTGGGTCCAGATCCAACCTTAGCCCCGACTATTGCTCCTTTGGTAACACAAGAACCCGCGGAGACAGAAGAACCCACATCCACTACCAGAGAAGCTTATGTGGTGGGACAGATAGGGAAAATATTAGACAGTGTTTCTCGGGGCAATATCAGTGGTATTGTTGACAATGCTGTCAAAATCGGGGCACCCGCTTCCGTCCAAACCATGATGTCAACCATCATGACCACTCTCAATCAATGGACGGGAGGAGTTTTCGGAATTCGAATCACAACAACCCCTCCTCCTGAAATCGGGTGCGGTCCACCAGCGGGGCAATCGGTTGTACAACCACCACCTGGACAACTAATTGTGAGAACATCTCCAACTGCAAAGTCAGCTGCATCAGGTTGATCATCTTACGTTACCCCATGCTACCTACCTACGTTTAATTCATTGAATGATTGAAATCAACAGAAAACAAAAATCTTCTTTAAGATTTTAAGAAAGAGATTTCATAATTTTTATTTTTTCAATAAATGTTATTTATTAATAGTGTTAATGTATATACCTACTATTTCTGAACAAATTTTTGTGCTAGAAAACCTTAAAATATCCTAAAAAACCTGGTACTTTAAATAATTATTCATTATGGTCGAAATAATATTGGTTGTATAATTCTAATAAAAAAGAACAGATTTTAATCGAATTTATTAAATGGAATCATTATTAGATTTATAACTGCATCAAATGAATGAAGATATTAAATTCGTTAATTATTTTTAGCCAAATACTCTAATAGTATTATTTAAGTAAATAAACATAATAAATAGTAAATATAATATAGTAAATATATAATTCAAGTGGGTATCTGTGTTTCTGATTGACATTAATAAACAGGTTATAATAATATTATTACAATATCATGTGGAAAGGACAAAATGAATAATTAATCATTTCCTTGGAAAACTCAAGTAAAACGTTTGATTTTGGAAAGTGCAACTGTTTCCTATTATGAGGTACCGACAGTTTTTTAATTAATTAGCACAGAAAAAGATAACATTTTTTGTTTTATATCTCATTTGTAGGCTGAAGACTGAAACACTAAAAGGAGCTTGTTTAGAAGCCATTAGATCATTCCTTACTGTGACAGATCATACTAAAATGATCAGTTCGCTCTTAATCTAAACTCACAGTCTCACTGGCGTAGCCAGGGAGTCAATTGCCCCCCATCCGGAAAAAAGAAGTTTTTTCACCAAAAAAGTACATGCATTTTTTGTATTTTATGTTTATTTATGTCCTTTTTCCTGTTACGCGGTAAATGAGCAGATATTACTTCATGTTTTGAGTTTGCTCCCCCCGAAACCTAAACCTGGATATGCCTATGCACAAGTTATTTATTTTTATTCACAAAGACGAGCTATTCGGATGAAATAGCATAGCCGGATGAAAGTAAACCATGCAGCAATTATACCGATCGGCGACCGTATTTACGCATAGTGCATGCATAAAATAATGTCGATAATTCTTCCATATTATGTATATGTATTACTTTTCGTGCGTAGCGTAATTATTAATAGGCATATAATATGTTATATTATAAGTTATAATACACCTTTACATGGTGGACCACACACTAAAATATAGACATGACGTTTGTAACCAGAAAAATGGGAACAAAATGCATGTAAACAGATGTTAATTAACCGATTTCTCTTCTCATAATTTGATCTTGTCTCACATGTGTTTTATTAATTACCAATTATACTTTTATTTTTCCCTTCATCCTTCTATTATTTTCTTTAACAGCTCAGTAAATTTCAGTAATAAAGTCACTGTCAACAACCTTTATTCTTTCGTCATTTCAATAAAGTATCTCAGTCAAATTTTCATTTGTAAATAATTGTTTGGTTTGTCAAACTTAAATAGGGACATAGTAATAAAGCAGGGGTCAAAGCATTTAAACGCAAAATCTTTGCTGCCTATTTAAAACAAACTGTAGATATGAAAAGCAATGCATTGATTTATCAAGTTGTTTTAATTATCAGTCTGATAAATAACAGGGTGCAGTAAAAATTATCCAATTTAAAAACAACTCTGGAAATTAAAAATCTTTACTTGAATAAATAAATAAATATTTTATAGGTGTACTGTCAAGATGAAGACGAGGAAGAAGAAGAGTCTGAAGAAGAATCCACTTCAAGAGTCAGCTCAAAATCAGAAGAACTAGAAGAAGGTAATTTATTGACCATTAATAAGTAAATTCTATGGTCAAGAATAATGAACCATGGTCGTATTCTCGTATTGCATTTCGGAAGGGACACAAACCTAACATGATTTAAATGTCTATTTTCACTGGTAAAAATATTTGAGCTAAACGCCAAAACCAACATAAAATGCATAAAAATTTCGTGGTTGTTAGTGCTATTTTGGTAAAAAAATCTCTTAGTTGGGATTAATGGGGATATTCTCCCTTTGCCCCATCAAATGCAGCCTTGCAATAAAAAACATGGAACTTAAAATTATAAACGTGCGTCCCTCAGCAAATAAACCCACAATTTTTGTTTATGAAAATAGTGGAAGCAACGACACTTAATCCGTTGACGAGACTTGCGATTCGGCTAAGAGGGGCCAATGGAACTGTAGATCCAGCCGCTGTGAATGCCCTGGTAAAAGCAGCCCTTCAAAAGGCCAACAGAGCCACAACGGAAGCACCAACAACGACATTAGATCCACTAACCAATATTACGAAAGCATTACAGGGTGGAAATAATATGACGGGGACGGCAGAAATGGGAACTGTGAGTCCAATTTTGCTCTCCATGCTTGTCCAGGCAGCGCTAATAAATAGAAACAGACAAGCAGCCATTGTTGCAGAACAACAACAGCAGGCCCTGGCTGTGACTCCAGCCCCTGTCCAACAAACCGCAACTGTGCCGCAAACGCTGGGACCAAATGATCCAGATGGCATTGAGTACATTATGGGACAAGTGAACAAAATAATGGCAAGCGTCGTTCAAGGAAATGTCAGCGGAATTATTGAAAACTCTTTGCAAATCCGGGCACCGTCCTCTGTCCAAGCTGTTGTTGTAAATATTCTAAATTTTCTCACTAGTTGGACCGGAGGAATTTTTGGGGGAGGTAGGCCAACAACACCAAGACCCTCGTCGACACTTCAATTACGGACTTGTGACGCGTCAGGTCCAGCATCACCGCGATTACCAACCCCACCCGTGCCTCCAAGTCGAGCGGCAGCTGCGGGAGCAATCGGATAAAGAGAATTCCGAAACACAGTCGTTTTTAATAATATTCTCAAATTAAGATCATTTATTTTTAGTAGGTACTAGTATTTAACTGTATACTTTATTAATAAAGCTATAGAAGTATTGTGTTGTCCAAATAAAATCCACAAATAAACCAAGATGAATAATATCCTTAAAATGTAAAATGATTTTTTAAATTAAAGATGCTGATATTATTATTTAAACCAAAGAATGACGTTATATTTCCCATATCCTACAAAAATGGTTACCTAATTCTGTTAGTCACATACTCATTATTATAACTAAATTGCTGAGACCAGAATTTCATTTTGCTTAATGCTTGTAATTATTTCTATATAATGGAAAAAATTATTCTGTTTTATGCAAAATATTAGGAACAACATGCATTACAATAACAAAAAGAAGAGTGACGTTAGAGGGCTAAATAAATGCATCATACATACATGAATTATCTAAATAATTTTTAACTTTCAGATAATATAAGCGAGATTTCTGGATGCTTTAACTAAATTTTTTATTATTAACGGGCCAATAACACTGACTATTTTCATTATTTCAGTTTACATTTTATTTAACATTACTTTTACCAAAAGAACTTTTGAATTTTTGGTTTTCCAACTGCTTCGATTATATTATTGTGTTTGACATTAGAAGATTCCAATTCAAAGACTTCTCTGGACTCCTCACTGGAAGTGCTGTCACTTTCTTCGCTTGACTTAGGTGGCTTTGTCGTTCTTTTTGTAGTGGGTCTTTGGGTGGTAGTAGGTTTTTGAGTGGTGGGTCTTTGGGTGGTAGTAGGTTTTTGAGTGGTGGGTCTTTGGGTGGTAGTAGGTTTTTGAGTGGTGGGTCTTTGGGTGGTAGTTGGTTTTTGAGTGGTGGGTCTTTGGGTGGTAGTTGGTTTTTCAGTGGTGGGTCTTTGGGTGGTAGTTGGTTTTTGAGTGGTGGGTCTTTGGGTGGTAGTTGGTTTTTCAGTGGTGGGTCTTTGGGTGGTAGTAGGTTTTTGAGTGGTGGGTCGTTGGGTTGAAGTTGGGTTTTGAGTTGTCGGTCTCTGGGTAGAAGTGGGGTTTTGAGTTGTGGGATCTTGTGTGGTGGGTCTTTGAGTTGATGTTGGGTTTTGAGTTGTGGTTCCCCAGTCACAATGCATTCCCAACTGACAGTCCACATTCCCAGGCCAGTCACATACATTAATAGCTGGATTAAACAATAAACCTCGTGGACACTGGTGGAGATAAGCAGTCCCCCAAGAACATTGATAGAAACTACCACAGTCTTCTGGGTTAGGAAACAAATCCCCGTGGTTGTGTCCAGAGCAGTCGACCACACACTCTGATCGAGCTGATCTTAAGCAAGTAGACTCTTCTGCAGCGATGCAGGAGAGACTCAAGTAATCAAATTGATATCCTTCGTTACATCTGCGAAGTTTAGTTGCAGATCTCTTGCACTCGTAGTAATATCCGCAGTGAAATGAATTAGCGTAAGTTCCATCTGTTTTTTCCACACAAAATGTGTTGCTCGCCACTGGTGGAGATGCTGTATATAGAAAAATATAAAACAGTGTAAAAATGCATGAAATTGCTAGTAGTATTTTTGTATCGTGTTTTAAAAATATGGTTTATTGTTTAATGATCATCTCACCAAGTAGTATTTGTGGAACCACCACAAGTGCCACACAGAGAGCAATCATGTAATTCATTTTTAATTCTTCAGTATTCAGCACCTTAATCTGATGTTAACACAACAAGAACTACGAATGGAACTACGTCGTTAACTCACATCTTTTTATATGTATGTATTATTGGTGTTTCTAGACATAATTCCCATTTTGCTGTTTAAAATTATTGCATTTAAATAATCTTTATCTCTTTGTCGCTGTGTCAGTATAATCAGTGATGTGATAATACCTAACTTCTAAACTGTCGGACGTCAAAAGTCAATATGTATTGAGGAACATAATTGCATATAAGCCTCAAGAGTGTTTAATGCATGATCTCATTATATCATGGATAAAGTATTTTTGCATTCAATTACCACTTTATTTTGAGTGGTTAGTGTATTGACAATGACATTGACGAGCCTTAATTAAGTTTAGAATTGCATAATAATACCAGCTTATCATTATAATAATATATTACTTATGTCAATCATTTTTATGAATTAGGTTCCTTTTCAATTGGCTCCATTCAGATTATTGGGATTGGAAATCATGTAAAAATGATCGTCAATATTACTCACAGAATTAATATATATATTATAATATTATTGATTGTATTTGTATATATATTATATATAGAGTTTTGCAGAGTAATTAAATTATAATGCACAGCAGAAAAGGATTGTAATCATGTAATTTTTATGATTGTCCGATTATTGACTATGATGAATGACTGTGAGCAAGGCTGTATCTAGGAGTCCATTTCGGAGGGGGCAAAATACAACATGATGCACAATAGTGTCTAATATCGCGCGAAGCGCGAAAAATTTGAGCAATTTTAGGCCAAAATCAATCTAAAATGTATCAAATTCGCGCGTAGCGCGAAAAATTTTGCGATTTTTTGAACCTTTTTGGTAAAATAACCTATTTTTTCCCGATTTCGGGGGGACGGAAATTGCCCCCTTTGCCCCCCACCCTCAATACAGCCTTGACTGTGAGTGTGAGTGAGCGTTGAAGGAAAATAATTGGTGACTATTGAACTTATGACTTACAGCGAGTAAAAGTTAACAGCACTTGATTTCTACTCGACGTTTGACGAACATTATGGAATATTGATTTATTATTAGTAAATCAACGCCCTCGCTCCGCGCGGGGAAAGGAGTGAATACAAGGAAAATAAAATAAATAAAGTTTAAGGTGCGCCTATATTATAACCGCCATCTTTAATATGGACATATGGTAATAATTTTTTTTATACAAATTAAATTATTTCTCCTTGCATTAAAAATAAAATAAAAATTAACTCGAAACATAATGGAAGCTAAATACCTTTCATCATCATGTACTTTCAGTTAAAAAAAATGAAACTGTAGAAATGCAAATGAAAAAGAGTCGCATTTCTACTGTTTTTTTGAAAAAGTATATAATGAAAGACCAAGTATCCAGGTAGCTTCCATTATGTGTCGAGTTAATTTTGATTTTATTTTCCATTCAAGAGAAATAACTGATTTGATTACTAGGCAAAATTAAACAACAATTTTTCCCTCTGCCATTTTCTCTTACAAAAAATCGTCAAATCGGGTCAAATCGTGGATGTTCCATATCTCGTACTCAAATGCATGGGTTTTTGTAACACTTTGACCTATTCCAGCGGCCAAACCAGATGACCTAGGGAATTCTGACCCTACTCATCCGTTTCTTGAATCATCATATAATTAATTACTCAACAACATATAAAAAATTCAGAAAAATCAGCAGACCCAAAATCTGTCATTTGACAGAAAACTATGTCCCTTCTTGATCTATTTATGTATTTCACCTTCAACAAATTAAATGTTAATATTATTATATTCTTCATATTTCTCTTACTCTCAGACTCTCCTTAAGTTTCTCTAATTTTCTTCAAATTCTTTCTTTCTTTAAGTCATAAGTTTCTCTTGCCGCACCTTCCCTCTATTTCTGTACTTCAAATTCACTATTTCCCGAGCTTCCAACTCTTTCTGAAATCTTCAAATTCAAATTTTTGTTAAGTCCTAATACTCATACTCACACTTTCAGTTAAGACTAAAAATCCTGTTCGGTCGCACCTCTAATACATACCTAATACTAATACCTGCTATACATTACATACCAATAAGCCAATAATATTTATTACCAATACCAAAGACAGACGTTGGAAACAATTATTAATAGCGTAGCGCGTCACACATCCAACTATGTACATTCTTTCAAACTGCACACTACAAACAATACGATTTTCTGTAATTTATTAGCCACACCACTTTTAATCACATATAAATAATCCAGCCACTTTAAGATGATGTGCACAATAGCTTTTCTCTTATATACTATTATATTTTTTATAAGCTTTTCTATACAATACAAAACAGGCACAATCTGTTAACTTAAAATGTAATTCTCTATTCAAAATGATCAACAAACTTACACTTTGAAATTATTGACAGTTTTGTTGACTTTCTCATTTGCAAATAATGAATCCTCAATGTTTAGTTTTTGTAACAATACATTTTTGAAACTTCTGAGATTAATTTACAAAATGTTTTTAAAATGCCATGTCTAAATTAAAATATTTAATCTAATTAAAATTTACTGCTTGAAAATTCATTTGAAAAAACATGTTCTAAGTTCTAATATATAGCTGATAGTTTATTTACTATACAAGAGTTTGATTTTTTTAATCTTTGTATTTCTAATCTTTCCTAATTTTTTCTCCTTCCATTACAGTCTCCGTCTCTTCTTGAGCGATTTTTGTTTCTGTATTATTTTGCGTGTGATTACGACTTTGTTCTTCATTGTAGTACACCTCAACTACAAAATCACTTCCCATTTCAGATGTAGAATTAAATTTTTTGGGGCGTATTACAGTTTTCTTTGTAAAATGAGCCTTTTCTTTACTTTCAGATTTAGCATCTTCATCGTCTTCACAATCTTTCTCTTTTGATGCTGCAACTTCTTCACCACTTTCACTCTCTCTTGAGTAACTGTCTCGGAATTTCCCATTTCTAACTTTAGATTTTACAATTTCTCTTACAGTCTCCTTTACTACACCTTCACTTGTATTCTTCGTTGTTTCTTTCACGGTTTCTTTGATGATTTCATACACCTTTGTATTTTCAGCAGCTCCAGCCTCTACTACTTTAAATCGCGGTTTAGAAGATTCAAGTGAAGAATTCATATTTTTGACCATTTCCTTAGACGAACGATTATAAAATCGTCTGTTCTTCCACGATCCTTTATGTTGAGCCTTGCTCGATGATACTGAATCTGTTTTAGCGGACGACATGAACCTGAATTTTCTTTGTTTTCTATTACGTCGATGATGGCTATGATGAACTTTCTTAATTATTTCGTATGACTCAGAAGAATGAATTTGACATGGACTTTTGACTTCTTCCTCTGACTCACAAGTACAGTTTTGATTACTTGTGTAATTCCTTAAACTTTTTCTCATATTCCAACCGTAGGTATTATTAGTAATAAGATTTTCGTGTTTATTGATAGTTTGAGTTGAAACATTTTTGGAAACCGTTTGATTGTCTTGCCGTCTTATGGATGGAACCGTTATTGCCTCCCCTGGTGGCAATTTTTTAACTTTCTGATTTGACGCTGAACATCCTTCAGCGCTATTTTCACACTTTGCAGCTGTAGTTTCGACCAATTTCTTCTGAGTGGTAACTTCAGAAATCGTTGTAGGTAACTCAGTTTTTGGAAGCTCTGGCATTTTCCTCCCCCTTTGTCCTGAATCCGAACAGCCTTCAGCACCGTTTTCACACCTTATAGTAGTAGTTTCAATCAATTCAGATGCAGCTTCTTTTTTAGTAGTCATTTCAGTAGATGTAAAAATTTGTTCCTTTTTAGTACTTGTCTTTTCTGTTAAAGTTTCTGATTGAACTGCGGTGGTTACTTCTCCAGTACTAGTCGTAATTTGCGTTGTTTCAACGATAGGAATTTTTTTGGTTGATTGTAGTTCAATGAGTTTCCTTCCTTGGGCAATTGATTCCGTAGTTGTACCAATTTCTTTTGTTTTAGTACGAACTGTTTCAGTTGAGTTGTCACATTCTTCTTCCTCCGTTGTTGTAGGAGACGCTGTGGTAGTGAGAACTGTTTCTGTAATTCTTGAATCCTTTTCTGGTGTTGAGGGCAACGAAGTAATTTCCTGCACCTTGGATGGTATTGTTTCTAATTTTTTCGGTGCCTGAGTAGCTATTTCAGTTGAGTTGTCACACTCCTCTTCTTCCTCTGTTGTTGTTGGAGGGACAGCGGTAGTTAATTTTTTTTCTGAAATTGTCGATTCAGCTTTTTCCTGCGTTGTAGGCAATGAGGTAACTTCTTGTACCATGTCTGACTTTATTTCTGACACAGTTGGTGGTTGAGTAACTATTTCAGTTGATGTTTTTAATTCAACTAATTTCCGACCTTCAGGTTTCTTTTCTACTGAGAAAGTTATTTCCTCAGGAGTAGTCAAGGCTCTTTCAGTGGTCAGAATCATTGTTGGAACATTTTTCGGAGTTGGCGATTCAACAACATGGGCAGAGGGTGTTGTCTGCGCATTCTCAGCAACAATAAACTCTTCTGTGGTTGAAATTTCTTCGTTCTTTACAACTTTTGTGGTGGTAAGTAATATGGTTGTTGAGGCAGGTAGAGTAATTGCCTCAATAGTAGTCTCAACATTTGCAATCATTGCTGGTGTTTGTTCTGTTGTCATTTCGTGCTTCGTAGTTTCAACTGAAATGACTTTTGGGATCAGCGTAGTCGACTGTTCAACTAATGATACGCTCTCCGTTGTTGTTATTGGAGTGGCAAATGTAGAGTTGCGAATAATTTCAGGTAGTCTTCTTCCTGCTTGCTTTAATTTCTCATTTTTCTGAGAACATCCCTCGGCACTGTTTTCGCATTTCGTTGTTGTAGTTTCGATCGATTCTGTTATTGCTTC